>VZTL01065510.1:0-28500 GCA_013400535.1 Scopus umbretta | reverse complement strand
TTTTTTTTTTTTTTTAATATAACCCAGGAGTTAAAATGACTCAACATCCTCAAATTGTGTTTGAAGAAAAATGTGAAAAACACCTACAAAGCTAGCACCAACCTAGACTGTGCTTTTAGATCTCCGGAATCTTCTTACCACTTGCTTTACTCTCATTTTACACACCGAAAATTCTCATTAAACTTGATGTCCTATTGTATTCAGTAATGACCACTTAAAAGCAAGTGAGTCTTGTATCAGAACATCTTCTTCAAGTCATTAAAATAAATCAATACCTGTGAATCTGAATAAGATGAAAGAAAAATATGTCCCTTAACTCCCTGCCTCTGTCAAAATCCTCTTACCAGGCCATAGCCACATCCACCTACTGGTGTGAGAGCTACAGACCGAGCGAGCAGTTGGCTTTTTGTCTTATGCGATTCACTTTGCTTCCACAAAGATGAGATTATTGAAGCTCAGCTGAACAAAATTCAAGTAATAGCGAGAGGGCAGGAAAACAGGGACCTCAAATATAGGCTGGAAGGACCTCCTGAGTCACAGCACCCCTCACTGAGCTACCATTTACCCCCTTTTCTAGCTCTATCAAGCTTTATTTTAAACCCAGTTGGTCTTCTGCCTACACCATGCCTGTTCCCGAACTCCGCTTCTCAGCTGGTTAGGCGCTCACTAATTTCTAGGCCAAATTTATGACTGCCTTATACTCATTTGTCTTTACGCCAAGTGGTCCTTCAGCTTTTAAGAAAAATCTAAAATGCCCCAACCAAGAGAAGGATGATGGATAGAGGGCAGCCTCGTCATTATTCCAGTTTATCATGACAGAAGATGAAACCGCTGATTTCACCTGTCACGAGTCACAGATCCGAACATGCCGTGCATAAATCACCCTCGCAGCCGCGCATCAATCCACGCTCCCGCCCGTCCCGGTGCCAGCTGAGGGCACTCTTCTCACTGCACGCAAGCCCAGCGATTAAACTGCTGCACGGGATCTTTGCTACTTCATTGCAACGAAGGGATTTGCAACCCAGGAGCCTAGTTTGAACCATCCAAATCGGATTTAATTGGAGATCATTCACTAAGCGAACTACTGTGGAAGTAACAAGAACACTGCCTTAGCGGGTCTTCCCCAAACACTAAAGCTGCAGAATAAGGTACCACATGTTTTCTTCCTCTAAATTTAGAAAGATTTAAAAAAATTAAAAAAAATTAGTTTTGCCATGAGAAACGAAATGAGATAGTAAGACCGACATTAAGTTGTGCATTTTTTTCCCTTTTATCGTACAATGCAACTGAACCTTAAAAGTTTTTTTTTTTTTTTTTTTTTTTTTTTTTTCCCATGGAGGAAGCTAAAAATAAATATCTTACACAAACTTTTCATTCTATTTCATTGGTCAATTTTTTCAGTATAGATTAAACTAAACCTTTTCTGCTGGAAACTAACACGTAGTACTCCGAAAGCCACCGCTTGCTCTATTTTATAGCACAAATAATATCCCCATCTTCTGAGAGTATTATTAAAAATACAGCATTAATAATTTTTCTTTCTTTGTGCACTGGAGAACCAAACTATTTTATGATTGCAATGAAGAAAATACAGCAGTATGCTGAAAAATAAGCTGTTTGCACATAATGGTACACATCAGTTGTCTCTAACGCACCACCAGTAGAAAAAACATTTGTTTCCACAAGCGAGTATAACAAAACAATCAACAGTTGCTCATTACTTAGAGAGAGGTCTAAAAGTAAACAGCAAGAAGTACAGATCATGCGATCTACAAAACCACAACTGTTCCTACAGACATGGGAGCAAGTCAAGCCTCCTTTCAGCATTAGGCATCTTGGATTCAAAACCTTTGCAGCTACTTCTTTTACCATAAGGACTCAAAGACTTTGTATTTCATTTGTAAGTACCGTTTTGCAAACAAGTAGAAGAGAAATTTGAGGACAAGCGCTACATACGCATATGCTAAATACTTCTTTCTGTGGCTTCAGCAGTGAGCACTGAAGTTGGATCGATACCAGACACAGATTTCCAAATTTTACGGAAAGTGGGGTTAAGCAAGAATTAAAAGTGAATATAAACGTATCAGTAGTAATAAACAAGACAGCAACCTCTATTTTCATCTCACTAAAGATTTCGCTTAAAGCGGCAGTAAACAGAAAAAATACAAAAACACAAACTTACGAGAGAGCGAATGCGTGCCTTTGGGTAAGTACTCAAACAGCAGAGAACTATCCTCTCCCAGCATGTCGGCTTTCAGAGACAGCAAACTGTTCTTACTCATGAGAGCCGCGCGGAGGTTGGCGACGGTGGCAGCCTGGAGCGCATCCTCCTTCTCCGGAGTCAGGGGCTGAGAGATGTAGCTGGCTTCCCCGCCGATGAGGGCTTCGTCGACGTTCGCGTAGGGGTCCGGTCGCTCCCCTCTGCTGTCAGAGCTGCTGGGCTCCGTCACGGTCACGTCGGCACCTGCGTGACAAAAGATGCCGTCAGAGACGCAAACCAATTCCTTGGATGCGGCACACCGACCGCGGGCACCCATCTAACCGGGGGTCCAAACAACCGAGAACCAGGAACTTGGCACCCCCTGTTTTGGCCTTATTGCCGCTCTTCAGGCGAGAGCGTTGTTTCTCACCCCCCACCCTTTCCCAAAAGTCCGAAGATGAACTTGGCCGTTCAGAGGCTCGATAGGAAGCGCACCCACCCCGCAGCTGGGGGTTTCTGTTCTTCCAGCCTGCGCCCATCTGCACCCTCACTTCTGCCCTGCCAACGGGTCTCAGCTTCAGTACCACGCACTACGAAGGCAGGGCAAAGGGAGAGATGCGTGCAAGCTCCCCCACAACCAACAGCTGGATAAAACTTGATTAATTTATTTTAAACTAAGATTTCAGGATAGTCTGCTAGTACTGAAATGACATTCAAATGTTTAAGTTCTGTTTTTTTTCCGTAATTTTACTCTGGTAGTCCAAATTTTCATTCTTTCATTTCTTCCCCACGATGAAGGTTTTGAAAAATCCAGTAATAAACAGCCTATAATAGTGGACTGCTAATTAGTATAAACCCCTTGGGGTCACTTATCTGAAAAATACACAGTAATCGGTGGTTTCCAGCATGTATCACGGAGTAGGTTTTATACAGAAGTGATGCAGTCAAAAACAAACCCCAAAGATTAGCCACTTTACAACAGGTAGCTACAAAGAAGCTGTATAAAAACGTAATGGACTATTAACAAAAACGTCAATTAGTGAACACAAACAAAAATGAAAAAGCTATGATACGGTTAGTTCCTCCCTGCAAAAACACCGTTTATTTTTGTGTTTTTGGGGACGTCTAGTTAAAGATTCGCTCTGGTTTGAACTTTGACTCTCTTACAGTCTTAATTAATTTATGTATTTTTATATAATTTATGTATTTTTACATAAAGTGACACTCATACTCCTCTCTATTCTTCACACAAAACAAAAAAATTATCTACAAAAAGGGCTGCTACCCCATTTATGAAGTGCATAAGCCAAATTGCAATTACCTCCTCCGGAACCTGCAGCAGAACACAGCTGGCATGCTCAAAACCCAGTCGGGTACCTGACAAACAGGGCTAAAGCTTCCCAACAAACGGATGCCTTCATAGCATTTGTACTATCGAGAGGTAGAGGGGAAAAAATCCAAATCCAAAAGAGAAGGTATTGATATCAGATGGAAAAGAAGTTTTTTTGCAGATCCCGAACATTTTATTGCCTCCTAGTTCAAAATACCTTTAAATCTACTTAATGCAAGAGGCAACTATTACAGTTCAAAGCAGTGGTATGACATGTACAAAATTAACACTCAGCTGCTTTCACAAATTCATCTTTCACTTCTCAGGGCAAGGAATTCAGGTGGCGTCCATATACACCACAGCAATAAACTTATTCTTGTAGAGAAGGTTGCACAGGAGCAGAGCTTGCGAGAAGGGAAGAGGAAGAGCGCGGCACACTAGCACTCGGTTGTAGCCTTCAACAACTTCCAACCAGGGCAAGACATCAATCTGCCTAGCCTGATTAAAAAATGCTAATGAGGACACTGGTACAGTGCCTACCTCCTGTAACCTGGAAAACGGCTAAAGGAAGGTCATAATTTTGATCCCCATTTTACGGGCAGTAACTGCCAGAGAAAGACGCGGTGACTTGCTCCCGGCCTGTGGAGCCAGGATCAGATGGCAAATTTCCCAGTCCCAGCCCAGGGCACACCAGGTTCCTTGCCACGTTTGGGTCTACTTTACGAAGCTGTACTGTACTGCCAGTACCTCTTGCTGTTAACTTCTTCCACTTCCTTTAAAAAAAGCAAAAAGCCTCAAAGCAAACAATAAGGAAAAAACAATCGCTAGCAGAGCACTCCTACACCCCGGAGATGTAAGGAATACCCAAGGCCGGGGGCTATAAACACAGCAGCAGCAACTACGTGAATGACCAGAGATGCTCTCTTTAAACCAAACCATTTTCCCTCCGCCATCTGTGTTTTGCTTGTATAATCTCCTGTTATCAGTTTTATTAAATCTTAGCCAAGCAGAAGGATTCAACTGCTTTGAATTTTTACATATATTGTCACCCCTCTGTTACCGAGTGAGCGGGTAACAGGTATATACAATTTTCTAGATGATAATGAAATTTGTTTTGTAAAGAAACATTTCCCTATAAAGGGAAACATAAGAGTTTAAAAACCAGCAGCTGTTACAAAAGGTGGGAAGGCAAGTGAATTCCAGCCCATTAAGCTGGTAGTGTAACAGACAGCTTTATCACATCATACTGCTATTCCTCTGCCCCGCACCGCCTACACGGCAAATCACAGCAAAGAACTCAGGCCAGAAAGGGTGTTTGTCAAGAAAACGGCGTTGCCAAATAACTGGACAGGCAGTAAATCACCCTGTGTTTTCTCCCGTCCTTTTTCATAGCCAATTACAGATGCTGATTGACAGTTGCCAGAATCTGTTGCTGCCTGCTGCACATAAACACTAATTGCTAAAACACACGCAGATTAATTGTAACCACAACAAGACATTAAACGTTCCTCAAAAGCCAAGATTAGAGACAGACAGTGAAATAGAGGCTTCAGAGCTTCCAGTATTTATAGCTGATGTAACCTAATCAAATACACATTACAGCAAAATAAATATCCACTTAGTCACATAAGTACTAAAATACTCTCAATACCCCAAACCCAAAAATGCATGAAGTTCCTCTTCACGGCACCTCCAAAACCACTTCTCTCTCTTCTCTAGAATACAGCTTCTTTGAACAAGATTTGGCCAAAGAATTGTATGAATCAAAAGTATCCGTCCCTGCCCAGTAACCTAAACTGTTTACTACAGTGCTTCAACGGTACGTAAACCAAGCTGTAGTAAATGAGCTTCTATTTTGCAATTATTCAAGGCAACGGTCACGTGGCAGCCCGAGAGCTCCATCCAACTCCTCCACATCTCATTTTTCACACCGCTGAGACAGCCCCTGCGACTGCACAGATTCCAGGCACCACTCGCAGGAAATCCCGATTGGAGCAGCGAGCTAAACATGGGATTAATGCTGCTCTAAAAAACTGAGCTCATTAGTCTCTTTAGAAAATAATTATTTTGCAGTTATGCTATTGCACCAGACTACTTTCCAAAACACAGAAGCTTTAGAAAAGCTTTAGTAGTCTGCTGACTTGGATGATTTTTGGTTTGTTTTTGTTTTCAAATAAGACACGGGGAATATATTTACGGTTTTGGCAACAGTAATTCCATGCATCCCTGAAAGTGCAACAGCAACCTTTACCTGGTGAAGTTCTTTCTTACACACGAAAGCCTACAGTAAAAGGAATACACCAAGCCTAATTACAAGCGCCTTCTCACAGGCATCGCACATCCCAGCTGAGCATGGCACGACAAAACGCACTTCATTCCCAACCACACCGACCAGGCAGGCTTTAAAGATCTCTACAAGCAGGAGCAACGCTCACGCCAGTACAACGTGAGCAGCGCAACATCCCAAACGTGCACGGGGCTGGCTGCTGCGCAGAAATTTGTATTTGGGCAGAACAAAACTGAACTGTATGCTTGCTCTGCAAGGGCACTGCAGCCGCAGGAATCTCATTTGCTTTGCTACACGATGTGAAGCCCAAATCCAGATCAGAAATCCCGTTTATCAGCAGGTATGCCACTATCACCATTAAAAAAAATAATAATAAAAAATTACCTGAAGGTCATGTAAACTGAGCTCCTGTCACAAACCCCGGTATGAGAAAACCAAGTTGTACTAGTCCAAAGAAAAAAAAAAATCAAGAAGTACTACAGACATCTGCCAGCCCCTTGGGAAGGGCTATGGCAGAAATAAGATCTAGGAGAAAATTGACAGTAAAAACCATTAAACTTAGTCAAACAACTGAAAAAAAAAAAATACATACGCCATCTCAGAAAGACCAAGGAAAAGCTTTTCCATTTTAAAGAATCCATTTGAGCACTTTAATTAAACTCTTTAATACACAAAACAATTTTTTATTTCTTCTCCCTGCTTCAGTCTTTTCTCCTCGCTACAGCTTAAACACAGCTGTTACCAAACTGCCCCCTCAGTGTCTGCTTCTCTCACACCACTTGTTTCTTGTTTGCGCTGTTTTTACCTTCTCAGAACCCCTGCCTCGTGTTTTCTGTTGTTTCCCAGACTCCCACTGCTATTGTTCTCTTTCATAACTTTTTTTTTTTAAAAAATAATTTTTTCCTCTTTCAACTGTTATTCCTGCTCTCTCACGTACATAGTCGAACATCTTCTAGAAATCTGTAGCTGGAGGACTAAACCCATGAGAAGAGAGAAAGGTGTGAATAAAAGCCATACAAGACTACATCTGCTGCTGGAAAATTCAAAGCAGAAAAACCCTTCCCCAAGAACGAAGGGCGCCGTTTTGCCAGGTCACTATTCCTCAGTATTGCTCTTTTCGTTACAGTCTCAAGGTAAGAGGAGATCCAAGAAGTCTGTCATCTTCTCTTCAAAGTCTCTTTCTGCTTGGCAGAAATACAAAGCAGTAATGTTCCTCCCTCGGTCTCCTGAGTTTCCAGGATGATGAGGTCGTGTGACACGCATCGTCAAGCGACTGCCTACCTAATCAAAGTGACCCAACCGCCAGCGAGGTGGGGGAAGTCAGCCGGCAAACACGGCAGTCCTTGAAAGGAGAGCAACAGTACTTAGCTTATCATCGACAGCCAAAGCTTTAAGCCAATTTCTCTAAGTTTTCTCTATTACACCAGCAAATTTCAGGAAGCTTTCAGGAGCCCTTCCAACCTCTCCTCACTCCCCCCTCGCATTTAGCGCTTTTTCCACACAGCACAAGCCATTCCTCCAAGCACACCTTTCTGAACAGGAGGTTATCACTGCTCAGCACCTGGAGTAAACTCTTTACAAGTCCCCACAACCTCCAAAGACAACGGCAATTCAAGCTACCTCCCATCACAAAGAAGTGTCCTTACCCCTTCTGCAAGGCTCACCCAACTGCACAGCTCCAACTGCCTGTTTGGCAGAACTTAAGCCTCTAAGTGCATCAGCAGAACGAACGCCATCGTCCTGCCGGTTTCACCGGCACCCTTTCAACCCAACATCAGTAACACCGTCGACTAAACCCAGCCAAACTCTCTGGTTGCCTGCATTTTGGGGACACTTGCCAAAGCTAGGGGTGACGGCAAGACCCCACAACTACCTGGAGCTAATTAAAGAACCGCTGGATAATCTTGTATCCTACTTTTATTTATAAAACATGCTTGACAGTCATAAACAGTAGAACCCCCAGCTAAGTCCACCAAATACTTTCTTTTCCTCCTATAGGCAAACGTGAAGCAGGGCTGGCAAGTCATACTGCTCACTTTCTTCTTAACACACGTAAGAAAAAAGCACATAAAAACCCACAGCAAAGTTTATAGATGGAGAGAAAATTCTCTCTTTACATGAATTAGGGTGTAGAGGTGAAGAAAAGGAAAGACAAACTTCCAGGTGCATGAGTCCTGCTGTCAGAAACAGAAGGGCAAGCATCAAGGGAAGTACAGTCTGAAAACAACAGCAACTGCAGTTAGGGCTTAAGCGGTGCTACCAACAGACAGCGAGCACGAAGCTGTCCTGACTTCTGACAGCGTTCCTGCTGTATTACCTGGATCCATTTAAAGAATCGTAGAATAAATTCGGTTGAAGGTGACTTCAGGGCTACTTTAAGAGTTAGATCCTGTTGCTTTGGGGCTTGTACAGCCCAGTTCTGAGTATCTGCAGAGAAAGAGATACCACAACGTCTCAGGCCCTTCCTCCATCATTTGACCACTCTTTGAAGAATTTCCTCCTCTTATTCCATGAGAATTTTGCTTCATGTAACTCGTGTCCATTACCTCTCATCCTTTCTCCATACACATCTGAGAAGGGTCTGGCTCTGGACAATCCATCCACCCCTCTTCTCTTCTTCACGGTTAAACCAAGCTGTCTCAGCCTCTCCTCGTACACAACATCTCGATGACCTCAGCTGGGCTTGCTCAAGCTTGTCAGTGTCTTTCTTGTTCTGGAGATCCCCAAACTGGATCTTGTACTCCAAACATGGTCTCACTGCCCTTGACACGCTAGGTACACTCTTTGTAAGGCAACTGAGCACGCAGCCGGCCTCCGCTGCTGCGAGGGCACGCAGACCCCTCTTCAGCTTGTTACCCACCAGAACACATTTTCTGCAAAGCTGCTTTTTCACTCCTCGGCTGCCAACCCATACTGGTACATAGGGTTATTCTGTCCCACACGCAGGACTTCATGTTTGACTTTGTTGAATTCATGCTGTGTCTGGCACTGCTGCCTTCCAGCAAATCATTTTTCCCGTCTGGTGTCATCCAACAACTTGCTGAGGGTTCGCTTCATCCCACTGCCCAAGTTGTTAATGAACAAAGTAAACAGCATCGGCCCTGGAAGCTACCTGCGATGGACGCAGGCAGCGCACTTTTGGGGGTAGTTGTTCAGGATCTCCCGCACGCAGCTGGGTAACTTTTAATGTGGTGGCAAATATCTTTTTTTTTTGTTGACAACATGAGAGGCAGAAAGGGCAGAAGGGGGCGAGGAACGAGGTCCCAACATCAGCAACTTCTCCCACCCCAAATGCTCATTCCTGCATCCTCCCTTGCTGCTCCCTCAGTTGTACCAAGACTACGTGTATAGTTGTGAGGTGAACTTGAGACAGGAACTAATATGTTAAAAATAAAACTGGTTTATTAAAAAAAGTTATTTTTAAACCCAGATCAGTTCCCCAATCCGGTTCACTACATGGCTGCACACACATTTTCACCGGAACAAGTGCAGGAGAGCGTGGGGGTGCAATTCAGTACCAAGGAAAAGTGAGAGCCACTTAAACTCAGCTTTTCTTTCAAGGACACTGCCAAATTATGGCCTGAGCTGAACTCTTCTGGAAAAAACTTAGGTGAAATCAAAGACTTAATTTTCTGAGGTTCTTCTACCTATTTGTGTCAAGTATCTATAAAGATCTGCCTGACAGTAGATTTCACCTAGAATTTCAGGGATGATGTTTCTTGTACAAGTTTAGGAAGATTTGGCTTGTTCTCCTTCTGTGCAAAAGACACAATTAATTTTTAAACTCACAGGAAAAAAGCTTTCACTTCCTAGTGTTTTTTCTTGGGAATAAAAAAAAAAAAGGAACACCCGGGCTCGTAGAAAAATGACAATCTTTTACCAGCAGCTAAAAATACCCTTGAAGCTTGTATTTCAGATCCCCCCTCCTCGCTGACAGAAATCCTTCAGAAGTGTTTCACAACTTACTATTTGTTAAGCAAAACCCAGCAGTCTCACATACTGTAATATTTACATAGAGAAGTGATGCCATGAGTTACATTGGTTTTGATTAGCACTATTTTACAAACATAATAGCATACATGTGGATATAATAAGCGTGCGCAGCATTCAAAATAAGCTCCAATTTCACAACTCGGGAAACTATCAGGCAAACATAGATATCTAACCACAACATCTATGATCATTAAAAACTGCCTTTATGTTAAAGACTGTAAGATATCTTAAGTGAATCCTTACAGAACCAAAAATGTGGTGTCCTTCAGGCTGTGCTTTCCCACCCCTCTTCTTCCAGGTTTGAGTCCTACTACAGCTTCTCAACCGTGACTCAAAGCAGGGTGACCTGGGACACTGTCCCACACTGTCGGGATTTGGGTTGCTGAGAGACACCATCCCACATAAAACTGCAAATTTCCAAAGCTGTTACTGTTCCTGGAGGGCTCAGAGGGAGCCCATGCCAACTGAAAGGCAGCATTCACCATATAGGCTGGAATATAATTTTCAAGCCTACATAGGATGTTCACCATATATGTTTTACCAACAGAAACATTCTCCCCAATATCTCTCGAATACTTGTCTCTAAAATAAAACCAGCTTATTCTACACAAATATGACCTGGTTTTACATTGATACTTCTGCAGTGGTATTCAAAAAGCACAAGTATATCTCCATCTCCGTTTTCCTCAAAACAGTAATCAGTGTACAAATATCAACTGGAAAATTCCCTCCACTGCTCCAGGTATCTGGGGAAAAAAAAAAAAATTCTATTTTTATCTCTTTCCGGTGATATTTGTTTTTCTAACATTGAATCAAATTCTGCAGATGTTCTTCTGTGGGCTGTGTCAGCAAAAGGAGCTCCTGGCCCCAGACCCAGCTGGTTGTGGCCACTCTCCCACCGTCTGCTAGTGACCTCAACTCAACTGTCTGCAGGGCTAAGGAGTCAACCTGGTCAACCAACTGATCTTCCCCAAAACAAGATACAACAAAACGCCCAAATCCAAAGAAGAGGGAAACGGTTAAACTGGATGAGTTAATTATTTCTGAAACTATTGTAAAATGGTATAATAAAGTGGTCCTCGCAGAAGCAGGAATGACTGAGCAGTGCAAAAATACCTTAAGCCCCACACTTGTTTCCCCAAAATACGCAGGCTATCACTTTAAAAATATTAAGGTTGACTGTAAGCTTAACCTCTTTTTCTAAGTCTCATAACTCGTGCAGTAAAGGGACTGATACTGTTCTCTGCTGCTCCTCAGTACACAGTCTCTTGCTGCACATCTGCACACAGACACAAACATGAAGGGATAGAAATATAACGTTCAAGTATCGCATTAAATATGAACACTGGTCCTCACGATATGACAAGATGCTGAGTTATAACCTTTGAAAATCCTGAGAACAAATGTTTACCTCTTGAAACAACTGCCTGTAAGCAACGTAAAAAAAAAAACCCCAAAAAACACCACCACCAAAAAAAACCCACCAAAACTGAGAGTTAGTTTTCGGGTTTGATTCCTAGACACTGCATCTAAAAAATGAATTCCTACTATGTTTTAATGCAAGAGCAACGCTTCAAATAGGAAAGTGGAAGCCCTGACCAGTAATGATTGCAAAGTAGGCATAGAATTTTTTTTTAATGTTAAAATTCTAAAACCTTCTTGTTTTCTCACTTGTAATTTCAGTAAAGAAACAAAAAAGGGTTAAAAAAAATTTTTTTTGAAAAGTCGAGATCTCTGTAAAGATGAGCTTAGTGTAACCTTGGCACAAGGAACAAATAAAATAGCAAGAAGGGCACTCAAGAGAGGGGAATTGCCTCTGATCTCCGGAGTTAAAGCAGATTAACAGAATCAGGGCTGTTACCATAGGGAGGAGGAAGAGGAGGAGGAGGGCTTTGGAGCCTGGGGAAAATGGAATGCAGGGTGGGGAAAGGAAACAGACACTGAGCTTTGAGCTAAAGCTGGTTTAGGGTGGAACCATTTTAAAGCCAGGGTGTAGCCAGGGAGTAAGTGCCTAGGTTTAAAGCCATGGTTTTCGTTTCCAGACTTGAAAATAACCTGACCTAACCCATTAATAACAGCAACTCAAGAGTTATTCCTGCAAAGACTGCATCCTAATCATGTTGTTAGCCTGTAACTGTGGCGATACAGAGAACCTGAATTTTTCACTGAGCACTCCCTGCAATGTTTCTGCAAAATTCAGCATACGGACGCAGAGGTCAGGGTGTTGTATTCTGAGTTTTTTGTTTGCTTGGT
Organism: Scopus umbretta; assembly: GCA_013400535.1. Lineage (NCBI taxonomy): Eukaryota > Metazoa > Chordata > Aves > Pelecaniformes > Scopidae > Scopus > Scopus umbretta. The sequence continues at coordinate 16,437 of VZTL01065510.1, read as the reverse complement.
TTTGCATTTTGCTGCAACTAGCTGCTACCTCCATGCAGTAAACTTCACGCACATGGAGAGAGTACCAAAGATGGTCTAGAAACCTGGGCAGCTCCGTAAGCCAGAGGAATGCAGAACACGGGCTAAGCTGATTTCGGCGCTAAGAAAGAATTCTGGGGGTGGCATTAGAGCACAAATCTGTAACCCCTCCAGGTCTGGCGGAGAAACAACGCCTGACATCACCAACTACCACTGCTGAAGGTGTCGAAATATCTCCCCAATAAAACCATCACTAAAACCCCCTCAATTGTAGCAAAGAAAATTTTAATACCTTGCACCATAACTACAACTTCATGAAAAGCAGATGGAAAAATGCCATAATTAATTTTCCAAACGGCAGGCAAGTTGTAATTTACTATTACCTACCCTCAAAAATACTCCCAACACCTTTCCAATAAGCTGAGCATTTGATCCAAAACATCTATCCTCCTTAAAAAGTCATCTTTCCAAAACTGAGCACAAAAGAATGGTCTACATAATGAACTATCAGTAGGAAATATTAAAATTTGAGCCCGTGTTGTTTTAGGGCATCAGATATTAATCTGACAACTAAAATTTTAACCAGCCTAGTTTTCAGTCATTGCTGTAACAAATACTTAAACACCTGCCTTAAGTTTTTACATTGCAACCAGAGCTCAGACCACGGCAGATGGATTGGAGACTCCAGCTTTTCAAAGCACAATCCAGGTGAAGAAAGAGTAAATGACTGCGTTCTGTCCCAGTGATTTTTTTGGCTGCCAGGCTACGTGGATCATTTCAACACTGCACGCTTTCAATCTACTGACTAAGACTTCCCTTACCATCTCCTTCAATACATCTGTTTTCATCCTGTAAAAATCTACAATTTACCAATATATCTTTATTTTAGATAAGATGAATAGTGAATATCAAGTATGTGATACCACGTCTCACAAAAAAAATACACTTTTCGTACACGTTTTGAGGAGCAGGGAAAGAAGTTTTGTAAAGGTCAGAGCAGTCAGCTCAGTCTGCCACTAAGGGGAGACGCGCAGGGCAAGGCAGCACGTGGGAGTGCTAGTATTTACCATGCGGCCGCGTTTCAAGCTGGAGCAAGAGGTTTTTAGTATCGGGCTGCAAAAGTGAAGAAGAGTGAAGAACAGGAGAGAGTTAGTCTCAGTAAGGCTTATCTACCTCTAACGGGAATAGCTGGGTAGAAAAGCCTAAAAAAAAAAATCAATTAATTCATTGTGCCTTAACACTTAACAGGTATTCCCCGTGCAGCCACGTTCTGGTTTAGCCTTGCTCCCTCATCTCTTCAGTCTGTCTCGGATACCACCTTTACTACACCAAATTCAGGCTCTTTGTTCTCAGAACTCGTTCTCAGTTCTTTTTCTATTATCCCTCTTCCCGTTCCTTAGCACTCTTCTCTCCTGTACCACGCTACCCCTCCTTCGCTTTCCCTATCTCTACTCCATGTTGGCATAATCTTTCACACCGAATAGCCTCTGTCGCCGATTGCAAGGCCCCATTCTTTCTGAACTCGTTCATGCTGCATTTTCTTTATTTCTTCATTGATATTAACCTTCAGTGCTAGCCTGCAGATCTTCTTTTTCCTTCTCTCTCACACACCGGCTCTTCAGGACAGGCAAATTGATTATTTATAAATCATCATACAAAGCCAGAAGTATTACACAGGTTTTGCAGAAAAAAAAGTCTTGAAGAGTTCCTTAAACACCTGAATCCTGAATACAAACACCATGCTCAATTTTTTCCTCCTCTCATTATGCAAGACATCTGTTCCACCACTTGGACTAACATACTTGCCAAATATCACAACAGAAACAATGGAATTTTCAGTGGGTTTTTTTTTTTTAAATAATAGTAATTCTCTCAAAAATCATGGAAAGATTTGAAGATTTGGATTGAAAAGGTGAAAAAGTTACAGGAAGCCTGGTAGCTTGCTGAGAAAAAGACTTTTTTGGCAAGCATAAATAATCCTGTAATAAGACAATCTACATGTTCACCTACCTGCACTCAGCCAGGTCCAGAGACCTCACCTGCACAAAATTAGCTGAGAGTTCATGGAGACAGAGCTCCTTCTTGCCTCCCTCTGGCGCCTTCTGAAACGTAAGCTCACTATATGACCCAACTGTTAAGCATCTGTGCTCGCCAGCAACTCCTGTAATCGTAATTTGCTCTCCAGAAACCAAGACAGAAAACAGGGATAGGAAAGGGCTTACCACACCAGCTGTCCCCCGTCTTCACGGAGAGCCTGCAGCACAGCTCCCTGCAGCAGGCACTGAAATCAGATTGTGTCATCGGAAAATGATGAATCTGAACGTCTCCTCACCACAAGGGAGGAAACTTGTGGAAAGTTAAAGATGTTGATGGGAAAATATTAAAGGAACTTGGAACTCTGCAAAGTCAGAAGGACATAGTGAAGCCCTGTCCATCCTTCCCATGAAGGTCACTACTCTGGCCTCACTAAGTCCTGAAGCTCTTCTTACAGAATACAACAGTTTCACTACATGTAACTAAACTAAAGCAAAAAGATCCCAAACTTGAAAAATGTCTTGAAAAAAATTATTGTTCTGTTTTGAAAATAATTAGCTTCATTTCACAGTCAATTGGCATACAAATTCACTCGCAGCTTTAGGATGCAGACACTCAGAAGACGTGTGGGAGTATTTCCTTAGAAATAAATTCCTGAATCGTAACTACTATGCTTGAACTAACACATTAATAAAACCATCAGTAAATTCTTCAAAAGACACCCTCCAAGTGACAGACTCTTCCATTATATGAAGAGGCAAAACAGGCAATATTTTGCTAGCTTAACTTCTCTTCTAGCGAAGAGAGCTGTCCTCTTTGGCGAGAACATTTTAAATACTGCCTGATCCTGTAGTCCAAGCACTCAGGATGTGTAATGCTGTAAAAACTTTACCCAATGTTAAAGCAACAGCAACGTAAGGAAAATGAAGATGCTCAAGACACAAGACTACTTCTGAATTTCGTAAGCATCTTTGATATTAAGACAAATAGCAATATGTTTCTTTAGAAAACCTACAAAATTCAAGAAAAAAAGGTTAAAATAAAAGGCAAACCTGCTATTTTGGCAAGTCTGTGGAGGAAATTCTTCTTGGCTCAGTTATGAAGAAAGTTATTATTTATAAAAGCCCATCCTTCTGTTTACTTTGGAGAACTGCTGTTCCAAGTTAATGCGGCTTGGTGAGGAAAACATATATATGAATGTTTCATACAAGGAATGACAGACTGACATCCTGAACAACCCAAACAGGATGAGAAAGAAAAAAAACTAATGTGTTTTATGCTAAACAGAGAATCCAAATTAATAAATTGAAACTAGCATGAAAAGATGATCCTCATCAAGCTTTGTGCTTGACTCATACCACCCTGTAGAAACTGAGAGCTTAATCACATTCTCAATCTAGCATCTCGACTTAGTTTGGATTCTTTTGCAAATCTTATTTGATGATTCCTTCTTGGAGGAAGAAGACATACTCTTCATGGTAGATATTGAGAATCTCAGCTATTTCCATGATGTTAGATTACCACTAAGATTACTCCAGACACTCCTTTTTATTTTAATCCCTAGTGTGATCGAATTTAAAGACTCTCAGCAGCACCCCACCAGCACCTGGACATGAATCGACTGATTTGGAAAGAATTTTCTTATCCTTTCAATTAAAAAACATCTCTGTCTTTTTGAGGCCCCACTGCATCGTACTTAAATACTGTCTACTGTATTTGGAACACCTTACTACACTCTGCCTGTATTGACAAGAACATGTTTCTCACTGAAAGAAGCACCACTACAAAGTGTAAATGAGCTGCTAGTTGTTTCAAAAGCAAAGCTTCAGTGACTGCAGCGAGTTTCTTTGCAATATAACATAAATTAAGTAATCCTGTATAACACAGGAGTAGGAGAGTATTTTTCATCTGTGAAGCATACAGACTCAAATAATCACGGAATTAAAAGGGTGATGCAACGGTTACTTGCAAGATCTGCCTTCCAAAATGCTGCTTGTGTGTTGCTGAAATGCAATGCTGCTTGCAAGCAAGACCAAATGAGTATCTTGCACAATTCCAGGAAGAAGACACTGACACTGAACTTTTAAGATGGACTCTCCTAAATCAGCTTTTGCATTGCCAGAAGGTCCATCTTAGTCCTCCAGTATAGAGGCATTTGCAAATGGTACCCAAATTACACACAATGAGGGTTTTCAGACTTAACAGGCAGCATCTTAAAATAACTGAATAGATCTGAAAAGTGAATGAGCCTCAAAGAACAAAGCGTTCTAGGTAACTTTCTTCCCCTCTTAGCTACTTATGAAAGAACATTCAACACACATTTCCTCAGCAAAGGAGCAGCTTTTCATCTTAGCTATGAACAATATAGATAGGGACCCTTCTAAATAAATGAGGGAAAGAAAGAGCCCTAGACTATGAAGTCTGTTTTAAAGAACAAAGCCTGACACTACTAAATCAAAGACGACTTCAAGCTGAAGTTTAAACACATCCCAAATACTCATTACACAGTGCAGCCACCTGCCATTATCTGTTTTTACACAAGAGAATCAATTTTTCTTCATGCACAGGAGTTGAGTTTGTAATACCTCTAGACTACTTGTGAATTCTAGCAGGAAAGTGAAGAACCCAGGGTACCAACAAGCGACCTAAGCAGAACCCTGTAGCTTGGCAACTTGGGAGATGGAGCAGTTTGCAAGAGGGTTGCTTCCACCTGCTGGAGATGGGAAATATTAATGCGAGACCAAAAGACCCTACTGCCCATAGGGACCAAGACAGCGATGGTTTGGGGTAGCGGGGATGCCTTCACTTCACGCTGAAAGAGAAGCAATCTCACCCGAGTGACCAACTCGGATTTCACCCAAACCACACATCTACACACATACACACGAGAGTCTTGCTGCTGACAAGATGGCCAAGCGTTAACTGAAACTGAACATGCACAGATCTCAAATCCTCTGAAAGCAAACCAAAAAGATCCCCGCGATTCGACACGCGGGGCTCCTCTCGTGTACATCCCCACAGCATGCAGAGATGCACCCATCCCACAAGCTCAGGCCCCACAGTGCAAAGAAATCTCCCTCTCCAGCAGTGCAGAAAGGAGAATTTCACCTCTGCTTACCTCTCCAGATGGCCAACATGGGGAAACCACGAGTCTCCAAACATCCCCCTTGTTCAGCATGGTTCCTTACTGCACATATTGCTCTCAGAGCAGCGGCCAGGCCAGCTGGTCACTGCCAGCATATGTAGCCCCTGCGCCTGTTCGGTTCTGGCATTCCTCTCGTTTTGGACAGCGAGAAGTGTTGCTATTCAGTTTTTCCTTTAGCTTTACCAGCACTAGTGGAATATTGAAACTACTGCCCCAACCACCACCACCACCACTCCGCTTCCCTCTCCCATCATTAGAAACACCTCTTTTATGGGAAACCGCATTTAAGATGCTATTTAGAACCAATAATTTGATTGTGCCTGCTGATGCGCTGTCTCAGCACCGCGCTGAGTCAACACCCGAAGCCATCTTCCTCTCATCTGCAAACAGTTGTGAAGAAAAAGGCCACTTCTATTTAATTCCTTAACAATTAGGAATTAAGTAATCTAGACATCATTCAGCTTCCAGTACTACAGTCTCTGATATTTCGCACTGTTTTTAGTATTTTAAAAACATTCAATCTACCACCAGTTTGCTACGACGATCGGAGTCGCAGTTCTGTTTCTGCAGTCACTCCAACACGTGTGGTTTGCTTCATACACCTGCCCAAACCCCGTACACCGCAGACAGTACAAGTGATTGAGATGTTTTTATGGCATGCTGTGAAAGTGAAAAATATTTGCCTGTGAACCACATACCAGGCAATCCACGCTGCATCTTCATTCACAATGATCCTAAAATACATGCATTATAAAAAACAGGTTTCGTCATAAATCACTGTTATCTCAAGTCATCTTGCATTTTTCTTGTAACTGACGTTGTTTAGATTTTATCATCAGCCAATTAGAATAATTACACGCAAGCTTGCTGCAGCAGATAACCGTAAAACATAATAAATCTAAAGACATTTGTAGAGAGTTACCCGTTCAATGAAAACCACATTTAAACTTCAGTATGTAAGCAAGTTAAACATCCTTTTTCAGCCCATAAAGACTCTTCAGACTTTCAATACTATTTATTCTGCTTTTTTATTCTGAATTTGGCAACGTAAGGGTATCTAATCTCACACCCCCTCCTCCTGGCCGACTGGGATTCTGGCATGCAACAAAACACAGGCTAACTCACAGCACAGACTAAGTTCTTCAAGTCAGCTTGAGGGAGCTTAACAGCACATTTCCTTCAAGTCCTTAGGAAAAAAACCATCCAAGCCCCTACGCGGGCAGCATTCCTGGATCTATTAATTGCCAGTGCTTAACAAATCAAATAGGACAGTTATCTTGAGACAGAAAAATAACTACTGAAGATTCAAAAGAAGTCAAGAGAACATTTTTCTCCCTGGCTATACACTTTAAAAGCATTCACTCATCTCAGACTGCAAGTATTCCCAAAACAACATACATTTTAAGCCTCAGTAGTACCTCAAACCCACACATTATTCTTAAGAGTTACCAAACACTTATCTCGCAACAAGCTACGGTGGTTTTCTCGCACGTGAGAAAGTGACAACCTGGACGTACTGAAGATAGTATCGTTAAGACCAAATTACACCTGCGCGTGGTGTAATTACATCATCAATATACTGTCCAAGGAAAATTGTTCAACCTTGACATCAGTTTGCACACCTGCTAAAATAAATTCCAACCTTTTCTCTCATTAATTCCAACAATTATAATGGTGTTTTGGGGGTGATTTAGGCCGCTCTATGTTCAAGGCCGAAACACAACTACCAAATCCCTTCACAGGAGAACCAGCCTGCATTGCCATGACACTGAGGACCAGCGCTTGGTTCTTTTGAATCGTTGGCAACGCAAGTTTCTACATTTTTCAGTTTATGGCAAGGTAATGTATTTCAGAGACTGGTAAGATCATACTGTAAACAGATCCAATTAACATTTTTAATTTCAAGCACAGAAATAGGAAGAATGACTTACTTGGGTCTCGACTGCTGTATGGCCATCCTGAGGCAGGTAAAAAAGATGGCATTGGAGAACTTGCCCTGCTGTCATCCTCCACTTGCTGCGTAATATGCCGCACAGTTTCTTTATTTTTTCGGTTCTTCCTGCGCCCAGTGGGTTGCCAGCCATCCCCTACTCCTTGTTCTGAGAACGCATTCTGTATTGCACTATCCTTGGCAGAATGTAGTTCACTCCCTCCATAATGTGACGGTGAAACCTGTTCCTCTTTGATACGTAGAGACCCATAGCCCATGTCACTAGACCAAAGAGACTGGGATGAAATGTCTTCGTGGCTGTCTGTTTTTGGTTCTTGATCCTCTTTTCCGTAACTACTCCCTCCTTCGTGGCAGCTGGCAATAGCTGAATCTCCAGAAGAGTTTGCTGGACTTGTTCGCCGAGCTAACCAGGGAGATATACTCCTGCCAGCCACGACCGCTGAAATCAAAGCATCCGTACTGCTGCTGGAAGGGGCTCCAAGTTCATAATCGACGAGGTCATCCGAGGCATCAGACTTTATGCTTATGTCAAGAGCTGCTTTTATGAAATTGTGACAGGCTTGTACAATATCTGTCATCTGCAGATAGCTAGCAGCTGACATCACCTCAATGACGTTTCTGCTGGTCAGCGCTAGGTGTGCAGAATACATGAAGTCAATGATTGCTTTGAAGCCTTGTGCAGTTACAATGTCTAAATGGGTGACTGTGGCCTGGTCGGAGGTTTTCTGTACCTGGCAGTACAGCGTTTTGAAGTAGCGACTACTCCCAAGCAGAACGTTTTTGTGAGCCTTAAATATCTTCCCCTCCACTATAATGCAAACATCACAGAGGATGCCGTGCTGCCTCTGCTCGTTAAGCTCACGCAGAAGATGACGGTAGTGGGAAGCAATCTCCATATCTTCCTTTCGGTTATTCATCTGGAAATCTTTGTGTTTCCTCTTCCACAAGTCCTGTACGGGGAAGGAAACAACAGCATTACGAAATCCAGTACAAGCTCACTGACATGTTTTCAAAGACCGAGACAAACCCCAAGTTGTACCAAATTAAGTAACAGGTTCATCTTGAAAGAACGCCACAAAACACAACTACTGCCTAGAAAGACTGCACATTCATTACACAATGCAGCTTATTTTTACCAGACTCGAAATAATTTACGTTAAAAGAAACTAGATTTGAAGCTCAATCCTCCAGTGGCTCATAATATCCCAGAGAAACAGTTCTTTAAATTACTGCAGACTTGTAAGAAAACCTGTCTTAAGTTACTTGGGTAATACAGCTGTCCATTTTTACTGTCTGGGTTCAGTAAAGTTTGGTTTTGAAAGAGGTACTACACTTGAAACCACGCTGATGGAGACAAACTATTGAAGATCACTCTGTAACACAATTTCCTCAATTTCCTCAAGGGAACAAGCATTATGCGTAGCACACTGAACAGCTGAAATCCTCCAACAGCAAAAGCCAATTGAAACCAGCTATTTCCCTTGCTATATTGCCGTTGAGGGGCTATAAATACTGTTTTCAAGTCAGAAGAGCACTAGGCAAATCCAAGACCACAGATCACAAAATCTGAAGTCCCCACCCAAACTAAACTGGCAATAGATCAGAACTATGAAATTAATGTTAATTGAAGCTTAACTACTGCTAAGCACAAGACTTCGAACTTTGCAATAAAGCATGTTATTTCCTTGGCTTTACATCTCCAAGTTTACCCCACAACCACCCTAAGATATTGGGTAGAGAAATTCTAATAATCACCTAAACATTCATGTTTAGAAAGGATGTTTATGACCAAAATAACAAAGCATCCATTAAGCTGAGAAGAATTCACAGGACTTGATCACCTTTCATAAAATTTGACAGTATTATCCAAAAAAGGCTGGTTAGTGGCAGCAGCATGACAGAGACCCATATCTTGTAAGTTGTGATCCAAATTACCCTCCTCTTACACCCCAAAACAGAAAGACAGGTCTCAAATGTGGATACGTTGACAGTAATCAGTGGTGCTAATATTTTCAGATTGAATTTTATCCCACCTGCAAAGTACAAATACGAGAAAAGTAATATAACAAAATGGACGAGCACATACGTGCATTTCTCGCAGCATTCAGCAAGTCACCCCTACCGCGCAGTTTAGTCTGTTGTCCATTCAGCATCATCGGAAACTCCCTGCCCTTCGCCTCCCAAGGTGACGCTTCACTGGTATCGGGCATGTCAACACATTCTGCCTCTCAAGCGAGATGACTTCAAGTTCACAACACTCAAGGTGTTAAGGACGGACGCTGGCAGCACCAGAACAGACTGATGAAGTACTCGCCGCAACACCGTATCTCAGCAGTTACTACCTTCGCAACTCCATACTCGCCTTTGCTGCCACAGCTTTACGTACTCCTTGGCATTAATTTCTGCCATTTTATCTAGCTTATACCGCTTATTTGGAAGTTTCTATCAAGATTTATATCCCGTGTAACAGCCGTTTAATGGTCCAACTAATTAAGAGTGCTGAGCTGCCACACAACGTGAAGGGTATCTACTCCTTTCTCTCAAAAACTTAAATTTGTTCCAATATAAGAAGTTCCAACTGTAAAATTGATATGTGGGTCCACATGCCAACATACAACTGTAAAATTGGTATCTGCTGACAAGTCCAAATTCCGAATCTAATTATAGCCAGGCGCACACATCAGAAACCTGGATTTAGGCTACTGATGGTTGCCAATAAAACCAAAATCACTGTACTTCTGAGGTCTTAGGGTCTCAAAGCGTACACGGTTAAATATAAACACTGTCAGTAAGGAGGCTGATGTGAGCTTGGAGCAAGTTTCTAACGCGCATCGAGTTCAAGCACAAATTCAGTCCCGTCCGTTCAAATCGGCTCACAGCAGTGGGCAGTCCTAGGACAGCCGTAATTAAGAAAGTTTCCTGACATGTGCAAGTGGGTTTCCTGTACTGTGGAATACAGATCCGTAGGACCTCTGCCCCCTTCCCCTAGTCTGTGCTATTATTATCATCTACAGGAGCCAAATAACTACAGTTTAGCCAACGCCATTGGACAGAAAACAACCTCTCAGCCCACAGAACATACGTGACACAGGACCTTTCTTCTAGAGAGCCACCTGATGATTCAAAGGTTCAAGTTATGCAAGATTGCCTGCACAAGCTTCTCCAGTTCCGCAAGAATGGAGCTGTCTCTTCGGCAGTGTCAGAAATGCTAATTTGCAAGACCAGCTAGTCCCTGGTCATTGAGAAACATTTGCTTTCCTCAAGAAAGGATGGACCATCTTCCTGCAACACAAGCAGGCTGAACTGGTGTTCATCTATTTCAAATCCATACAGCTTTTCCACAGGATTAAGCACAGAATGCACAAAGAAGCCAATCTTTTTTTTTATTTGAACTGGAAGAGGTCAATAATAGTGTAGCTCTACACTATCTGAACGACACTACTATTTACCGTTGAAATCTGCCTGGGGACCTCAAATCAAGTTCCTGCACAGAAGCCATCTCCATCTCAAATAATTGAAATAAATAAAGAAAAAAACCAAACCAAGAATCAGAGCCGGGGAGTGTATGGTGTATGGGGGGGGGAACAAACAGAAAAACAAACAAACAAAAAACCCCCACCACAAACCAGAACCCAAACAAACTAATTTTGCAGGTGTTTAGCCTGAAAAGGTTGTGATGGAACCAGCCAGCACAGCAGCTCTCTAACCCAGGCTCTGAAGGTGGCTGCCACCACTTCCCAGTGTCCTCATGTTTGAGAACCACCTCTTAAGGCAGAGTGACAGTTCAGTTTTGTCTTTATTCCAGAAACCACTACTGCATCTACTTTTAGGAGTTGAAGGGTCAGCTTAGTCCCCTCAGGAAATATGAATTGCCACATAGGATAAAGTGAGTTGTCCATCACCAATCCTGTCTTCAACAGCTGCCATATCCACATGATTCAGGGGAAAACGCAAGAAAACCTCACAGCATACAATTACGGATCAGAAGGTTTCTGATACCTCTGAAGGAACATCAAAAGCAAATGCTGTATCAAAACCCAAGGCAGCACCTCCCTGCAACTGGGGAGGGGGCGGGGGGAAGTCTCCTGCAAGGATATTTTTTTCTTCCTTACTTCATACAGATTAGCATCTGGAGTATTTGTCAATGTGTTCACTGCTTTTGACAATTTGTGCAACAACAGCTTTTCTTCTTCAATGTTTTTCACTTGGAAATTACACAGATTCCTTGAGATTTTATTTCTTTACTATTTCATACGTTTATTCAGCTTAGCTCGGTGAGTTGGGTTCCTCCTCACTGTTGATAACAGTCTATTTTAGGTACCCCTTGTCCTTTGTTTAAGCTGCCTATGCTAGAAACCCAGATTAAAGTATTTGTCTCTTGCTACCTGTGGTTTAGACTGGACCAATCTGAGGTTCAGACATTAACTAACCTGATGCTTCTTATGGATGAAGCACTTGCAGGCCTCTTTATGAAATGGCTTTTCTCCGACTTTATTTCCTATCAAGGGATTTTTACTCAACACACACACACACAAACTCTATGCTGGATTCCTTACTGGCCTCCCTCCCACCACGAAGCTCTTGACAGAAGACACCCTCCAGGCAAACCACGGATGAACAAAAGCGTGTCATTACAGTAAGATCGCACAGTCTTTCTATCTTACTTGCCCACATTTCCAAGGACACTGGGGACAAGAGCAGAGGATGGGTAGGTACCTTTTGGACAAGAAAGGAGAAATACCCGACATTCTGAAATATGATGAATATAAGAAAACAAGTAAAAATAATGACAATATACGTTCCTGTACGCAAAGGGAAACCAACTTCTCCTTGTTCCAAAGTACTTAAAGTATAAAGAGACAGAGAGATGGATGGGGAAGACGCTCATGACAAAGAGCAGCATCCTTGCCACTGACAGGTGTGCACATTATAACACTTTCAAGTATGCAAGCAGTGATGTGGATGCTCCTGTTTTCAGTCTGATCAATAAAATTTAACGTCTTCCAAACCAGCGACTCTTATTGTAGATGTCTTGATCTTCCTCTGTCTAAAGGTCTGCTACCTGATACACATCGTTCCACATTCAACATTTGTCACAGCATTGCACCTTTTAAATGAGAGGTCTTTGGGGGAGAAAATTAAATATGCCTCAAATTCAGAGGAATTAATTAGTTTTCTGTCTACCCATGTCAAACCAGAACATCCGTTTAATGTCAAGGATCACTAGGGAATTAATCCAAGTTAAATTTAAGGCAATTTGCTAGTAGTTAAAAATTCAGGAAGCTTCAAAACCCTGTGCTCTGGTGTTCCAATTTTACATGCTGTTTTGTGGCTTGTTGTTGGGGTTTTTTCTCCCTTTTCCTGGTAATGATTATTTATCTCCACTTAAAAGATGCTGTGAAAAGATTTCTCCAGAAAAGCAGTACCCTTCAAACTTCTAATGGGAGCATGCCAAAGATGGAATAAACTGTGGAGATTTTTTAGAAACAGACCTCGAAGATCAATGATGCATGTTTTTGTTTTATCTTGGGTCTTTTTAGTACATGGGAGGATTTCGAAGTTGAGCACCTACTAAAATCCTGGGCCAGCGATGACAGCACATGGCCACAACGCAGCTTTCCAAGAAGCCAATGAACCATGAAAGCTCATCTGTAGGTTTTCCACAAAATAAATTGTAGCAGATCAGGCTTTCTTCATAATTCAATTAGCAGACAGTACAGTAATCCAAATCTATTACTACAAAAAAATTGTCCCTAAACAAACAACACTTGTGTGTAACAGCAAAAAGAACAAAACGTGAGCAGATTTAATAATCACTTTCATGCAAACTTCTGTCAAGATACAGGCCAGCTTTTTATTTCTCATGCTGTCAAAAACCTGGTCTTAAAGTAAGCATTAATAATTTATATGACCTTTAACCCTAGCTAGAATGAACCTAGTTCTACAAATACAGCATCTATGAAAACTGTTTATTTTGCACTATCAGTACAGTTATTTGAACTTGAAATATCTGATGACAAAGTAAGAGTCAAAATAAAGACAATCTTCACCTACTGTTGGAAAGGTTTTAAAGAGAGTAACCAGTAATACTTGCAAAGCCAACCTCTCAGTAAACGTACCCACAGTAAGTCTCCTGACCAAAATCTTAACTCCAGTAAAATTAAGGGAGATAACTCTGTTGCATCTAAAACTCAGTGCGTTATTTGAATTTTGACAAAAAGCCACAGACAAGGAATGGAGTATACAGATGAAAGCCTCCCACAATCCCCTGGGAAACAGTGGGGACAAAAATAAACTCCCTTCCCTCAGAAGGAAAACGGGGAGGGGGGAGAAGACTAGAGGGGTTTTTCAGGTTTTTGTTGTTGGTAGGGTTGTTTGTTTGTTTGTTTACTGTTTGTTCTCTCAGAATGTAAGCGAAATAAAAAAATTAAAACTGCATGGCATTTAGTCTGTTACAATTTTCTAAGCATGTTTCTACACTTAATACTAAGGACAGAAGTTACGAGTACCAAAATATTCACTGGTGCACTCCTCCACCAGTCACTCTACACTCCCTAGAGAAAACAGGCCGACTGGAATTTAACCAAAAATGTGTTGTTTCCTCCCCCCTCTCCCTTCAGAGAGAAGTGAAAACAGATTAAGGAAGAACTCGAATTCGCTCCAATGGTTTATTATACAAAAACCCAACAAACACACCCCACTTCTCTGCTTCCCCTGTCTCCTGTCCATGTCTCCACTCCCAAGACATTCCAACATTTTTTAAATTCCTCTGCAAAGGAGCTCTTATGAGGTGAGATTGGGCTTGAAACGCCTCCTTGCACAAGACACTGTATGTATAGGAGTTTCACTTTTATCCAATTAAAGACAACAGAAATGCACAGGATTCTCCTATCCATGTGTCCTGTGCTGAAAAGAATGGAGAACAAAAAAAAAACCCCCCAAAAAACCCCAAAATAAAACCAAAAAAACCCCCGATGTAACCTTAGCAACTGAAAAGGGCGGTACCTGTACTTATTCTCCTAAATGAGAGAGCAAGATGACTCGGGATATTAACGGATGATAACTCCCTGCAAAGACACTGCTCATGAGTTTTACAAGTACAAATCTCCAGAAGTAAAGTGTCTTCTCCTAAGTGTGTTTGAAGAGGAGGAGCACACAATTCTAGAACAGTTTTAATTTCTTGATACTAGACACCCAAAATTACATTTGTATGTTCAGCTTTGCTCAAAGTAGCTGCAAGTTACAGCTTATGAAAATGAACGGTTGCCAAATAGAAACTCTTCTACCCTATTCCGATTCACAACACCGATCATTTGTTGCTTAAGTTGGTCATTCCAACCACAACTCTCAATTCAAAGAGAAACAGGCAGATGTTCGTGAACAGACCAAACCAGACCAAAAGAGGTTACTGACAACTCACGGTTTCATGAAAACAACAGCGTACCGCTTTTCCCTTATGAGCGGGGAATGAGACCGTTTAATTACAGCCCAACAGTGCATGTTTCATCCTTATGGGTTAGGAGTCACAGGAAGAAAGCAAGAGTTTCGTCATTCAGTTTAAGAAATACTATAGAATTACAGAAAAGGCAAGAATTTGGGAGGCAAACAATTTTCCATGAACTTAAAAAAATCCAAACTAGTTATAATTTTATTATCAGATTTGAGAGACCTGCTCAATTCTCAATGACTGTAGTGAAAAAAAAACAAAACAACCCAAACACTGCAAGCCCCTACCACTATTAATTAAAATCTGTCTGATTAGTATTCACTAAAATTTCTCCAATTTCAAGCCAATGCTACCCCATCATCGACAGCATTAAAACAACATCACCATTTAGCATCTCTGTAGTAGCTACAATCCAGAAAGCCTGTGACTAAAGCTCAAACAGCAGCAGCAGGGCAAGTTACACCTTTGGCAGCTGTAACACACTGGCAAAGAAATCACTCGCCGCTCGGACTGCTAGTTCTCAGGGCAGGCAAAGAGACTTCAACTCCCCACTGGTCCAGGTTAGATTTAGTCAGGAAATACAATACATTTGAGACATCATCAGTTTACAATTGCTTCTACCATTAAAATACACAGATCTGAACGCAACCAGGAATTAAAAGGCAGCCAATTTCAGAACAAAGAGTAAGGACATGCAAAACACAACGCTACCCACTTCTAGTCATTCATATCATCAAAGCTTTGTTTCTGCAATCCAAACACGAACCAAAAGCTAACTCCAATAAGCAGAACACAAAATAACAGGTAGCTCTCATTAAACATTTCACTCTCTACTCCAGAACTTCAAACTAGAGACTTGGCTTTGGCCTTTGACCTGTCAAACCATCCACCTGACGTTACGGGGCCAGCTATAGCGTGCAGAAGCTGGGCACTACAAAAGCGCAACCAAGAGACACAACTTCTAAAGGTATCTTAGAAAAATCCATCTATTAACCTTCATTAGCTCTGACAGCGCATGAAGGATTCCAAGAGAAAGGCAGGTCTAAAAATCAAAGCTAAGGGAAAACTGTTAGCCTCCACATTTCGGAAGGAGGGCAGTTAGAAACTAGAAATTTAGAAACTGTAAAGTTAAAAACGGGGGACGGGGGGAAGACCAGAACTGCACATTTTGCTGTAGTGTTTTTCATGTAATAAGCAGTGAAAAGATTTTTAGTGATTTTGTTAGATAAGGCATGCAAACTTCAGTATTAAACAAAACAATAAAATCCAAGACAATTACTTCTTACCAGTAACAAACTGGGTTCCAGGTCTAGTGTTTCTCCTACAACAGCTGAGGACATCAACAGCCCTAGGGCAGCACAGGTAGTGCACTTCTCTGCGACCTTCCAATAGGACTGGTATGAACTCTTGTAGGAGAAAGACAGAACTATGCTAAAAAAACAAAACCAAAAGACGTTATTAGCATTAAACTACAAGATTACTGAACAACAGTGATACATTTGAAAGTGCTGTCCCTCCAAACTCAGTTACAACACCCCTTTTTATGACAATGAACCCCCAAAAATGTTAACTCAAAGCGTATCAATACATCGCAGGTAATTAAGTCCTGGTTACCTTTTTGCAATAATATAAGCAAGAGTTACTTCTTAAAGTACGGGAAAAAAAAATAATCTAATTTTAGATACTAAAACTTCAAACAGATCCTTGAAACAACAGTGTTTCCTGTTTGGTAGCTTTTCAAAACATTCTCACTTTAATGACTTTTTAAAGAGACATTTGTGGCCTGAAGGGCACTAATTCACCTTACCTGACCTATAAAACACTGAGGTTAAAAAGCTAACA
>VZTL01065508.1:0-12550 GCA_013400535.1 Scopus umbretta | reverse complement strand
AAAAAAAAAAAAGGTAAGAGTTTACAAACAGCTGTTTCCACTCTTGGCCTTATAGGGAAATAATAATTTGTGTATTGTTTATTAGTTACCTGAGCAGGATTCTGTTAAAGTGTGGAAGTTCATTGCACCTGTGAACACAAGTAGCATTTTCATTTTTATTAAGTAGAATAAAACCAAATTCTACCTTTTGTTTATGAAGTTACAATGTCAGGACTTCTCATTCAGACCTGAAAAACCTTTTCTACCTCCACTATCACTGTAGCATTTTAAGTTTTACTCTAGATTTATACGTAATATATATACAACTTAATGTAAAGTGTAGTTTATTTCAAGAATTTTTGTTCCTCAGTCACAAGAAGTTTATTTTCAGTTTTCTCATATTCATACTGGCACTTACACATTTTCTTTTGGACAACAATCTTCAGCTTCATCAGTACTTAGCTCCTATTTCACAACCTGTCAAATGGCTACTCAGGCAGAAAAAAACTCTCATATGTAGTCTCTGTAGACTGAAAATTAGCCTACTCATAGTTTTGTGTCCCCATGGGAATTACCAATTCGCTGCTTGCTGAGAAGGCTGCCAGCACTAACAGGAGTCATCAGTGATCACTGAAAAAAATAATATAAAGTAATGCCAGTAACCTCCACTTCAGATGAGTTAAATAAATTTTGCCTGTTTCCATATAGCCCACTGCTGGCTGAACAATCACTTATCTTTTGAATCTAGTTATGAAACCAGCAGTCAAGTGCTTGAACAACATATTTTGAAGCCACAAAACAGGTTTTCTTTCACCTAACTTTAGACAGTTATGATACAGACTTCTACATATGAGGTAGTTATCCTAAGCTTCCTTTATACTGGAGACAGTTAATCACTTAGAGATATGATTCATCTGACCTATGTTAGACATCTGTTTTAGGATAAATCTATGGCTGCTCAGATTAATCCTATCTAATGTGACTTTGTCATAGAGCAGTAAGATTATTAGAGACTTAGGGAATAAATGTAAATATTCCTAATCATTTTTCCTCAAGCCTCCTTTGATGAAATAGAGAAAATTGGAATTTCTAATGTCTTTTCTGACAAAATATGCTAATACCAGAAAAATGCACAGATCAAACTCTGTGGGTTAATCAGGGTTCTCCATGCAGTGTGGGATCCAGTGACTTACTAAGTATTTTTAATTTCTGCTTGAGTTGCTCCTAATAATAAATATAAAAATATTATTAAGAAGACTTTATTTTATGGTTGGTTTTTTTTAAAGGACAGATTCAATACAGATAAGTAGGGACATTCTGTTATATCTAACTTTCCTTATGATTGGTTTGAGTAGATGATCTGACTTCTTAATCAAGGATTTTATGACTCTGATGAGTTGATGTCTATTTTGCTTAAATATTCATGTCGACAACTTATAGAACTGAAGGATTTCTTCTGCTGATATCTTAAAATGGTAATTCTCATGCTCCAAGGAAATACCTATTAGTATATAAATATGGGAGCAATACTTTCTTGCTACTCCCCACTAAATCTAAGATTTCTTTTTAGTATACAAAAATATATCATATCCATTAAAAAACCCAAAACATTAAATTGGTATTCAGCTAGTCAACAAGTCAGTTTGACTATTAGGAAGCAATAGAATTCTGTTATGACACAACACATGCACTTTATCCAACCCTTGCTCTCTAACAGTAGTTGCCATAACTACTAAAATATTTTTCATATATGTTTCCTGCTTCAGCTTCATACAGAGCAGCCAGAAATACCTGTTATGTGTGAAAAATTTACAGCATTACAAATACTGTAAAAAGGTACATGATGTTGTATTTTGCTGTACTACATGTGGTGAAGGAGAGATGAGCATAGGTGAGTGAATACTAATATCGGTTACTTAGGACCCACATGTACAGAGTTTTACGTAAGTGTCCTGCCTACTCTAGTCACTTCATTTTAAAAATCAGGCCATGGAATCTATTGTTTATCTTGAGGGCATTAATGTCTAAAGACAATAGTTTTTCCCCAACACCACTGGCATAAAGGTCTGTTCCTGTGCCAGTCGGTATGTGGCTAGTCCTGGAAGGCTTTATGAAATAACCACTTCAGCCACTACAGCTTTTCCCATAAGTGCTCTAGCCCCATCCTCATGCAATAATCTTTGAAATAACTGAACACAAGACCTCACCAATAAGCTATAAAAGAAAAAGAAGTCTGCAGACATCACTATTACTGTTCTTTCTTCAGCTGAGACTGGGAGAGACAATTAGACGTAAAACTCCAAAACACATATCAAGGTTTTGATTCTCAGCCAGAGATGGAAATCCATCTGCAATATAGAGTAAGATGACTGAGAGAAGTGGAGCTTGAGGTATATTTTTCTCCAACATATTTGTTGTTAGGCTAATTTTTGGTGTTTGCTACTCAGAATGTTGGATTTTGTAGAGCCCATCTTCAATTTTTAGCTATTCTGACTACATAAGGTAGCCAGGCATTCTGCTCAGGACTCAGAATCTTATTAGGTACCTAGATGTGCATAAATGACACGCCACAAGATGTTGAATTTTCTTAATCTTTTAGCAGAAATGGTTTTGCTTATGTCTTCAAGATTCTTCTGTCTTTGTTCAGCATACTGTGGACAGTGTAAAGCAAGATCTGTAGGGGGAAGAAAAACTCTCCACATAATTATATTACTAATAATTGCATGTACAATAGAAGAAAGAGTTGTGTTTGTGCAGGAAGTCTTAACAGCACAACTTTCTGACTTGTGTATTTGACTCTGTAAATGTAACAAACCTGTAAGCCTTTCTTCCATCCTTCCTTCCCCTTCCCTCCTTCCCTTCCTTTTTCTTTTCACATACATAAATATAATTTATGTTGTTGTTATGTGTAATCTATAAACCCAGATTTACAGAGAATGAAATTTTGTTGAAAACAAATCTTTCGCTCACCAAATTTGGTTTAGTGAAAAAATATCTGAAAAGGACAACCACAATCATTTCTAGCTGGCATTTTAAGAGGAAAATTAATTGATGAAATTTAAATGATTAAATTTTATGGAGATAAAGACCCCCAGTCCTTTCTTGACAGTCTCACTACGTATAAAGTAATAAACTAATTTTGTAAAGGCTCAAAATCTGTTCTGAAAAAGTCACTTCTATTATATACTCTCTGTGTGGTTTTATACTCAGACGGTAATTATGGCCAAAAGGGGGAACACATCTTACATAGAAAGCAAAGAATATACTATTGGTCTACTTTAAATCTGAGATCTAACTAAAATACGATTAACAGTTACTAATAATCTAGATACAAAGCTACTAGCACTGACAGTCCATATTATCTTATTAATACAAACTTTGTTAATAATACAGTCAATATTATTATTAAAGAAACCTTCCTGCTATCTGCCCCGTTTTCCATGGTGTTATGCTTACGCTTCCTCCGCACCTCTAGGCCTCCAAGTAAGGCTCCAGGGCCTTCTAAAGAGAAGAGAGGGTGGGGACAGGAAGACTGTATGATCACTCAACAGTCAGGCTCAAGCAAAGAGCTAGGGAGTGTTGTGTTGATGACTGGGTTTCCTACTCCTGTTTTCTGGGAGAAGATTTATAATTGCAGCCTCCTTAATCCAGGACCCACCTGGGACTATTTTTATACATTTTCTAACACACTTCATTGAACTGTTACTCTTTGCTACATCTAAACTCATTGTGTATGGCATGTTTTCCATATGTTAGACAATTGTTCCTTGTTCTCTTTGCCCTTAAACTGGTTTTCTTCTAGTTATAAAGTCTGCATTTCTTTAACCATGAATAATTGACCATTGGTGACATGTTCATAGCCTCGGGGATAACAACTTGTTACTATTGTCTACTTAAAAATTATAGTTATACCACCCGATTGTACAAACCTAAGGAAAAATATAGCAAATTAGGCAATAACCACCTGATTGTTTGATGTGTTGTTTTTGTTGTTGTTGTTACAGCTAAATAAGCCAAATTAAAGCTCCAGAAAGACTAAGGCAAGTTCAGACAAAGGATGAAAATTCTCCTCTTCAAGGCTTTGCCAAGTTAATACAATAACCGTAGCCTGTTACTAACACTGGCACTTGTTTATGCATTAGACTACAGAACATATTCTGAGACTTTATTTTATGGGTCTGTTGTTGTTTTCTTGCTTGTTGGTTTGTTTTTAATATGGAAAAAGTGTCTTGGAGTATTAATGAAAGGAGGAGAGTCTTTACACAAAGATAACATTGCCCACCACCTTACCATGGGGGATTCAAAAGAAATGGGAATTCACTGGTTGCAAAAGTTTATAAACAGAACAACACTTTAAAATAAATCCTTAAAATAATTTCTAATATGAGGCAGAAATACCAAAAAAGTTAGATTTTAGCTGCATAAAGATGGATGAAAATAACAAAAATATTTTGAGATGCATTCAGCAGAGCTATCCACCCCATGTCTTCTTTATTACTTAGCATCCAGTGTGGTGTTCTGAATCACAAATATACACAGTTTATAAATTATTGTTGATTTAGTCAGTCATAAACTGCATAACTTTCCAAGCTGTGCATGGTTTACGTAGATATTGCATTCAGTATTTTGGCAGCATGACTTCTGTAGGGGCTTTGCTGTGAGTTGGCCAGTAGAGAGTCAAAGGTCTTTGCCTGAAAGCAGTTTACCCTGAAGGGATTTTGACTGAGGTATGTGATTTTCTTTACAGAAGGAAGAAAATCCCAGCCAATCAACTGGAGAGGTCACAAGGAACTTAGAGAAGTATAACTTTCAGTTCTCATTTCACAGCAGAGAAGAGAATGCGGCTTTACAAAATTAATCTCTCACTGCTTCTTCCCTCACTGCAGACTACGGCTATCAAATTCTGGGATTAAAGGGTTAAAGGATTTTAATTTTTTCTTAAAGTGTCAGCATGTTCCATATTTCTTATTCCCACAGAAGAGAACTACTGTTCTGTAGACCAAGTCAAATTCAATTTGAACATTCAGCAAAGTAAATGATTACTTTGGATAACATTTTATAGAGGTAAGATGTCAGCTAATAGACTTGATTAGAACTGAGTCAGCAAACAGTTTCGTTTTTTCCTTTACAGGACTTGAATACATAGAAATGGCTATAAAATGCTGAGAATTGACAGCAAAAATGTGTTTATTTTTGTCAATGTGTAAAAATCCAAGCCAGGAAAATGTCCATCTTGCCTTGTGGGGTGAGGTGGTATAATCGCATATAATGAGATAAGAAGGTTATTTGAAAAATAAATTTTGTCTCATAAAAGCCAAAAATTTCAAAATTTCTGTTGCTAATCTCAAACTTCTCCCCCCAAATTAAAAAGGTGAAATATTTGTGCATTGGTATGTATTTGTGGTGGCAGCACTTGTGTTTGTGAGCTAGTTGTAAAGTCTAATATTTTTCTAGATAATGAGATCCAGTTCTTTGAACTTAAGGTTTAACACCAATTTCTGTAGTGTCTCATCTTTTCTCTATAGACATATTAGAAACTGTTACAACTGAAATAAAACTTTGAATATTCAGGAAGCATAAGCTCCTCAGGCAAGGGGAATTGTCTTTTTTTTATATAGTGAAAAAGATCATTGTTCTCTAAGATCCTGATCTTGACTAGACCCCTTTGTACTCAGCTATCCACAAAAGGTTGCAAAGACATAGTCACTGTCATGAGAGTCTGCTTTGGGGACTATACTGCAACAAGGACCACAGTCTGAAATGTAGCAATGGTATTCTTTTAGGATGATAAAAAAAAAAAATGCAGAAGGTTAAATAATGTTAACAGTAATATTACGAAGAAGATTTAAGGAGGGTTATAGTAAGCAAAGCTCCATGTTAACATAAAGTAATACATAACACACAGATCTTTTACCACCATTTCCCATCAACTTGTCCCTCATCCCTTCACATGAATGCTTGATGCATTTTTGGGAACATGGAAGTATGGGAGCAGGTCTTTCCCAGGAACTGAGTAAAAGGAAAGGCTTGAATAAACTACAGTTAAATTAGGTCATCTTTGATAAAAATGTAGTGGGAGAGTAGTTATCAGTAGTTTGTTCCCTAGCTGCAGTGAAGTACCTCCAGTGCTCACTGGGGTACTGATGGGTTCAGTCCAATTCATTAATGACATGGAACAAAGGACCATGCTTTCATTACAGAGAAATTCAAGTGAGAGAGCTTTAAGCTCTTCAGAGAAGAAAGACTGGACTTGGAGAGGTCCTGAGCAGTGGGACCAATGGTCTGAAATGAGGAGGATGGGATCCAGTGGAAGCAAAGGCAAAGTGCTGCAGTTAGCACAGCAGCCAGCCAGACCCACACAACTCATGGAATCAGCATGGAGGCAGTTTTGAAGGAAAATAAAGGGCTGAGGGCCATAGTGGACAACATACATGTGTATCAATGATAACAAACTATTTCCAGAAATAAAGCAATTTGAGAAGCTGACTGAGAAAACTGTCAGGACATTAATGTCCCTGCTCAGCCCCCCAACACCCCTCCGACCTTGCCCACAGCCCAGGACCCCATGTCAGCCCCCCAAGGGCCATCAGCCTTTGCCTCAGCAACACCGCAGCATGGCCAATCTCCAGCTCCCCACAGCCCTGCCCTGCCTGGCCATGGGTCCTGCCAAACCAGGCCCACCTGTGGGCCCACATCCCAGCCTGGTTTCAGCCTGTCCCTCTCCCCATGAAGGTGCCCAATGTGCCGGGCTGGGGCCGTCCTGGTGTCCCCCTGGCTGTCCTACTCCTGGCTGGGGGGTGGGATGGGCCCTGGGTGCCAGGCCCTGCCCTGACAGCCCCCATGGGGAGCTGCCAGCCCCTGCTGCAGCCAAGAGTATCACAGACACCCAAAATTAATTTCCAGCATGTGGTAGAACTTGCTATGTAAAAGATTATCTAGTTTTGTGCATAATACTTCAAGGAAAGTACTGTCTCTCTCTTTCCCATTCTTTCTAAATTAGTGACAGTCTGGGTAAGAATCCAATTCTTGTAGGTTTTTTTTTTATTTTTCTTTTTTCCTTTCCTGTCCTTATTAAAAAAACATATAAAGAAAAAAACAAGGAATTAGGAATGAAACTCTACCGACCCCAGAACTGCACTTAAAATGGACATTGTGACTATATTCATAGGAAGAATATTCTGGTTCAGAAAAAATTCTTCACCTAACTATTCCACTGAAATATGTTAAGTTGTTTTACATTCTCTAAAAGAAGAAAAATATAGTTAGTACAGTTGTATGTCTTGTTTGACATGAGCTAATAACTTAAATTTAGGTCCTTCTACAATAATAAATATAAACTGAAACTTATGATCTATTTTGAGATTCCTTTT
Organism: Scopus umbretta; assembly: GCA_013400535.1. Taxonomy (NCBI): domain Eukaryota; kingdom Metazoa; phylum Chordata; class Aves; order Pelecaniformes; family Scopidae; genus Scopus; species Scopus umbretta. The sequence goes on along the minus strand of VZTL01065508.1, from coordinate 5,201 downwards.
ATTTCAACAAGGAGAAGTATCAGAAAACTTATTAATAGTAATGTTTATTTGAAAAAATACATTAAGCAATATTCAGTATAAATTATCCAACTTTTGTGTCTAATTTACTGTGATATGGGTAATATAGACTGGTTTTGAATGGAGTTCTGCAATTCATTATTTATATATGCTAGGAATTATGCTGTCAATTTTTTGCTAAGCAGATTGATTTTTTGCTAGTAGAATGGTACCAAATGGTGCCAAAAATAACATCTTCACATCAGTTATTTTTGTTTTCAATAACTTTTAAGTTCTTTCATTAGTGACTGGACTTATGTCTCAAAAATCCCTTAGAAGGCATTCTCTTTCACTACCAGTATCCCACATTCCCACCCTTGCCCAGTGATTTTTTTTTTCTCAAAATGTGTATGAAATTGTATTGTAAATTTAAGTATTATTTTAATTATTTTTGCTTGGATTCTCTTTCTGTCCTGTTGCACATCTTTTTTGAGATTTCCAGTACTTTTGCAATAACATCTTTGTTCCATTCTATTTATTTCCAAAGATATATCCACTGCAGTTCCTAATGTATTGTTTGATACGTTCCATTGTTTTTATATAACCCTCTTGTATTTGTAATGACTTTGCTTTCTCCTCACATAATTAGCTTTGCAGTGAAGCAAGAACTGAAATTAAAAGGTATCTTCTGATNCTCCAGCATGGGCTCCTCTCCGCAGGGTCACAGGTAATGCCAGGGGCCTGTTCCAGCAGAGAGTCTCCACTGGGTCACAGCCTCCTTCAGACACATCCACCTGCTCCGGCGTGGGGTCCTCCATGGGCTGCAGGTGGGTATGTGCTCCACCATTAACCTCCATGGGCTGCCTCCATGACCTGCCTCACCATGGTCTTCACCACGGGCTATAGGGTATCTCTGCTCCAGCGCCTGAACACCTTCTCCCCTTCCTTCTCCAGTGACCTTTGTGTCCGCAGAGTTATTTCTCTCACATATTCTTACTCCTCTCTCCAGCTGCAGTTGCCATTGCACTGTTTTTTTTCCCCTTCTTAAATATGTTATCACAGAGGTGCTACAAAAACCTTGCCACACAAACCCAATACAACTCTGTATGTACTTTGATAGGTTTTTTTCACTGTAGGAAGCAAATATTTTGCAAGAGGAATATGCTGAAAGGAAAACTTGGGAGGAAGTAGCAAGCAATTAGTTGTTTTGCAAATCACTTGTATTTTAGTGACAACTACAGAATCTCTATATCATGCTTATAATAAAGATACTGTTTTAGGAGCTGTAGGATCTCCACACACTTATAAAAACTTACAAAACCTGTTAGTTTTGAGTACAGAATTTAGGGACAAATCATCCTCAGTTAATGATTGCTGTGGCTTCTTCATTTTCATGAAATGGACATTTAACATGATCACTTGAAATAATTTCAACTTATTGTTAAGATGGAATTCTGAAATTCAACTGTGCTTTCTAACATTATTTTGCTGTTTCACTCTTTTCATAAAAGCAAAGGTTAAAATGATAAATGAAAATTCTCCTCTCCCACAGTAGCCACTGATTTCTAGGAGAAAAAGTGATTTTGTCCATTTTCAGTAATTTCAGGAGATGCTGAAAACAGCATTTCAGCAAAGGAATTAAGTTTATGACATCCAAATACAGAGGCTAAAACCCTGGCCCCCTCATCTTTAATAGGGTTTTTTCTTACATAGGTCTTTTTTCCACATGTTGGTGCAGGTTTTGTAAGTGATGAAGGAAAACTTCTAAATGGAATAAATTAATTAATTAGTCTGCCTGATTCAAAAAAAAAATAAACAAGTATAAAATAGAAATATAATACTATTGGTAAAAAATTACTTTGTGTAAGCAATCCTAAGCTGTATGTATTGCTAAATCTGCTAGAAAGGACAGATGTTGCATGGAGCTCATTGTGCTCTTAAGACACACTCTTATAAACAAACAACTCAATTAACACAAACTCTTGTTTGTTGTTCTTCTAATTCTTGCTCTATAGCTACTGGTGGTTTTAACTGTCAAATCAAAAACTATTTCCCTGCTGTCACACAAAGAAAGGATGATGTTTTCAAACATAAAAGTGGGTGCCTGCAAATGTTACCACTATACCCTAACGAGTTTCTTATTTGGGTTTTTCATAGCTCTCAAAAGTGTCTTTTGCCAGATTAGCTATTTTGGCAGAACCCACATAATGGTGGCATGGTCTATGCCACCAGAAAACAAACAAACAAAAAGACTTTAAAGTTAAATCAGCAAGGATACTATTTTTTGGCATTTTTTTTGGCTACAGCTATTCTAGTAAGCATGCTTAGGAATACTCCAGGGCAGAGCTTAGTTGGCACTGAACAGTCCACAGCTAAGGTAATAAACTTTCTCTGCCTCCACACAATGATGGCTGTATGCAAAGCCCTATTGGAAATGGTCCCTGTACATTTTAAATACCAAACTGCACCTGGAAATTGTTCAAGAGAGTGCTAGTTGGAGTAGGATAAATATATCTTAGGTAAGGGTTGAAACATGCCTAATTATATTTCAGTGCTGGGCAGGGCTTACTGTACCAGTACAGTTACAACTTCTGTGCCTTTACAAAGAATTTTTCCAATGAACCAAAGTTATTTGTGTGTATGAATACACATGTAGGATTTTTTTTTTAATTTTTTTTTTGGTGGTCCTAACTGATGTAGGTATGCTGGCAGAAAATTTTGATTTAGAATTTGTTACATGTAATAGTAAAGATAGTACATGAAAAACCTACTCTGCAAAAAAGCTAAATCACTTGCACTGGGGAAATCATAAGTGGTAATGTGCCTTTTCTATGGATTTTTTTTAGCAATGTTTACTTCTCTCATGTACTATCAGAAGTTTTCAGACTAGCAGCGTGGGAGGAAGCAGTGTGTGGCAGTACCAATGATTACAAGAAAAGTGAACCAAGGCCAGGAACTAACAGACAGTGTGAGAAATTTCCTGCCAAGCAGAGAATCTTGCAGAGCAAACTCACAGCTGGCTTCCTACTTATCAGACTCCAGAGGATATCAATGACCAGGACTGATACAAACTTCATGTGTAAGCATGAGAAACACAGTTAACAAGGAAGTCAGTGCACTGATAAAGCAAAAGGAATCTAACGGCAAGTGCTGGTCACAGAAAAAACCTGCAGCGGTGACTATGACATGATTCCAAAGCCCTAGTAGGTGTAAGCAAATCAAGTCCTTTGATAGCAATTACCAATGAAGGTCTTCTGATGCCACCATCCAGGTCTCATGCTGTAGAAAATGCCTGATGCTCCTCTCTGAGGCTGAAAACAGTGGTGGTGATCTCACCTGTAGGGCATATCGTCTGATACAGATGCAGCTCCTTTACCTGGCATTGCATTAGAGGAGAAAGTGAGCAGCATTCATTACACCTGGTATGGTAAAAAGGAGGTGAACAAGAGATTGCATACATAAGAGCCTAAGATCCATACAAGTGACAGGAAGGTTACAGCTAACACAAAGAACTCTCTGCAATATGGATAATTATGATTTCTTGCAGCAGAAGAAAGGCTGTTTCCAGATTTGAACTGTTTGTTTGTCTATGTCAGATTATGTGATTAAAAGCTCATTTCAGTAAACACAAAGGAGCACAAAGGAATAAAGATAGTTGAAGGAAACCTGAAAAACTAAGCACCCTGGGCCAGGCCCTCCCACAGCTGTTACAGGTATCAGTCTATTGTCCAGCTGTAAAAGACATTAACATGCATCAATGACAGCTGGGGGCTGCTCTCCAGATGACCTTACAGACTGAGGGAGGTTACTATTTAAAGAATGCACAAGACTTGTTATGGGGTGTTTAGAGAAAAGGAAGGGAACAAGGTGGTTTTAGGAGGAGCCAGCATGGGAAAACAGGTAAAAGGGGCCAGTCACATGTAAACAGCTTGCTCATCAAGTGCTTATCTGACCATGTCTTGTGCCTGATCACCACTGTCTGTCCTTTCTTCTTGCTAAACTCCATTTCTGACTACTTTCCTTGGTGAAAAGAAGCCTAGAGAGAAGAACAAGGCACTGAGAATCGAGTGGGAAGAATGAGTTCCATTAGGAGAAATTTATTGGCTGGGTACCTCAGGTCTTTAGATGGATAATAGTGCCAAGAAGAACTTAGAAATGTTAGTGGTTGGTGACTTCATTGAGTGGTACAGAGGCACCTGCTTCCTAGGGTGATCTGTCTTTCCAGGCCAGTTTGCTGCTTTCCAAAAGTCCACATCCATGATCTTGCAGACAGAAACTTCTGAGGATCATTCAGTCACATCATGATGGTCCAGTTATTACCCCTTTCTGCTCATCCATGTGGGCACCAGTGATTACACAGGGAAAAGCCTGAGCAGATCAAAGGTTTCGGGGGGGAAAGGGTGAGACCAACAGGTTCCTGAGTGCTTTTTTCTGTAGTCCTTCCAATCAAGGAGACCCGGGTAGGAGCAGACACAGCAGGCAGACCAACACCTGATTGTGTATCCATTGTCACTAAAAAAAGTTTTGGCTTCTTTCGTAATTGTGCTTCATTTGATGATTAAAGGAAGAGGTGAAATGCACCTAGCAAAGAATGGGATAGCACATTTTTGTACAAACATGCTAGCCCAATGCAAATGCTTTTAACTGTTTACTGGGAGTGAGGACTAAAGCCCTGAAGTAATTGTAACATGCAAAAAAGTTAAGAGGGAGACTTTCACAATTCTTCTCAGCAAGGGAGTTCAGAAGCTTCTGTCAAGCTGCCTGCAAATTGTTAAACTAATGTATAGCACTTATGCAACAAACAAGAACAACTCGAAGGTCATACATGGTGGCACTTTAATCACAGAGAACTGGAGTGACAGCATGACCAGAACATTGTCATGGATTGGTATGGGATACTTGGGAAGGGTAAGCAAGGAAGAAGAGAAAAGAGATTTAACTTTCCCTAAAGGAGCTCCTTGCCTGCACAGAACTTCTGTATGAAATTAAGGGTGGGTCTGTTGAGTATCTAGGACTAGATCTGTGGGAACAGTAAAACTGAGGATTTTTTGGTGGGCTCTGTTTCACACCATATAAGCAAGAGGATGAAACAGATGTGACTTTCCAGAAATAAACAGCACAAGTCTCCCTGTAAAAGGCCCTCATCCTCACATCAGAATGTCTAGGTGCACAGACTTCTGCAGGCAGGTGTCCTGGTTTCAGCT
>VZTL01065503.1:0-14437 GCA_013400535.1 Scopus umbretta | reverse complement strand
TACCTTATATATATTATACCTTACATATATTATATCTTAATATAGCTTAGACCAAAAATTTTATGATAGTTTAAGGAAGAGGGGCTACTTTCATCCCATTTACTGAGGCTATCTGTAGCAGCTTTGCTTTTCAGATCATTTGAATGTATCTTATTTAAAATTTGAGATGCAAATATAATAAAAGACATCTCCAAATTATGTGATATACTTCAGTAATCAAGTGCAGACGAATGAAGTAGGCATTCACGGTCTCAATTTTGTCAGAAGCTGAATAGTTGTTAATTACAGTATTCTATCCCATTTAAAATACCTAGTAATACTTTATCTTTGTTACTAGGAAACCATTAACGCATTATAGGGAACATGAAGTACCACAGTAATGCATAATTTTGTTATTTAGCCTTCCCTTTTCCCTATTAACCCTTCAAAATAGGTATTTTCCTGTGCTTTATAGTGAAGAAAGGAAATATTCTCTAGCATTCCTGAAAGGTATTATATCTAAGGTAAAAATCCTTTACATATTCACATGGTTGATAATGCATTGGCAGTCCAAATTTATAAATGCTAATATGTTAATCTATCTCACAACCTAGAACAAGCCTTTTAGGTTTAAAGGATTCTCTGGCACTTCTGTGAAACTAAAAGGGTTGCCATTTGTTATCCATGGATATAGCTTCTGTGATGGTACCACATCTGCTGGGAAGCAATTCAAATATGCATAACATCTTGGTTTTTTGGGGTTTTTTTAAGTATGAAATATCAATAACACATATGTTAAATGAAGTACGAATTGGCTGCATCCACAAATCCACAATACAGTGGGTTTGGCAGGCAGGTCAGCTTAAGAAGTTCTTGCTCCCTACTTTACTTATGGTTCTGAGTTAAAAAAATGGGTTGAGTAATCTTAACCCCATATTAATTTAGTGTTACAGTGGACACAATAAAAAGAGCAGCATGCTCCTGCATGGGCATGGGAACAAATAGTTTGGCATGCAGGATATAAAAATTTGTAAGCCGACATTGCTGCTTAAATCCTTAAACTCAGAGACTGAGGTTCCACTGAACTCAGAACAAACTTCAGCCTGTTCAGTCGTTACTAAATTTAAGGTGCCACTTTTGTGCTTTCAGGAATCAATGGGAATAAATCATATAATATTGGAGATACAGTTTTCAAATTACAATTTACAATTAAGATTGGTAAATAGTAGTGGAAAGCCATAGTAATACTAGTTAATAAAGAATATCCATATAAGGAAAAGCTGTGGAATGAAGACTATACACTGGAAAGCAACAACTCAGAAAAGAAAGAGTTATAGTGGACAAGCAGCTCAATGATATCCTAACATCACTTTTCAGTGTAAATGCAGGGGACTATTTGAGAAGAGTTGAGTGATGATCTTTTCCCTCATTATATGACATTACCGGACTAGAATATTGCATGTAGTTCTTGCATTTACACCCCTAAAAGATGTAGAAAAAAATTACAGTAAGAACAAGAAATATGACTCAAATTATTCAGAGCTAGGAAAATACCTTTTAGTTGTAGACTGAAGGTGTACAGCTTATCAAAAGTAAGTGTAAATGATTTGTGCACATGTAAACATATCTTCTGGGAGATAAAATATTAGATATGAAAGGGTTCTGTCTGGACAAAGTGTTAAATATCCAGTTCCATAAGTTGCTGAGACACTTCAGATTCTAATGACATTACCTCTTGCAAATAGTTTCAGTCTTATCCAATAAGAATTCTTTGTATCAGAAATAAAAGTAGTCCCACAAATATAAGAAACTTCTGTCCCACAAATATACGAAACAAGAATCTAGGTTTACTGGATTTTTAAATTGGATGCAATTGTTCTTTCTCTTCTCTAAAAAAAAAAGTGTGTAGCTTTATGAGTGTACTTAAAAATGAAGGAGCATTAAACATGCATACATTCATGAAACAAACAAACAAACAAACAAATTACTTAGTTTTCCAGAAAGGAATGAACATATAAAAGTCTATGACATCCCTTAAAATACTATTTTCTTTTCTCCAAATATATGAGCAGCTTTTTAAATTGTTACAAAGAATATAAAGCTAACAGGGAAAATTTTTCAAGTATTTCATTAATCAAAGCCTCCAGAAATTCAGACTGACTGATTTTAACAGCAAAATGTATCATCAACATATCAGAAAAACATATTACTATGATAAACAATAAGGTGTCCTTCTAGCTCTAAAAAAAAGACACCATCTAAGAACTGCTTATTCACAGGCAAGGCTTAGTTTTTCAGATTTGCTGACATGAGAAGTAGTGTCAATGAAGATCCACTTTGGTAAATAACAGGAATGTGTGTACAAATGTGCAGTGTTCAGTTTCTCAGTGTTGTCCATTTGAATTTGAATTAAGAATGAATATGTCCTGTTTATTTATTATTTACTTATGTTTGTTTAAATAAAACAAACTTAAGAATACAGGTGCAGTAGTACAGAAAAATAGCATCATGCACTTTCTTTACAAAAATTATTAAAGCAGCTTGTCATATTTATGACATTCAAGAGAAAGGATCAGTATAATAAACCTGCAACACATAGTGTGCTGGCAGGAGACTGTTTTTTTCCTGGCACGACTCACACAATCTGGATAATGGCCACCATATTGACTTTCACAGTGTAGGCCATGAGAGGACAGGATGTTAATCTTACCATGTTTATGCAGTGACTCATCTTGCACATAAGTAATAGAGGCAGAGAAGCAATAATGTCTTTGTAGTAAGTCTTTCCACAGTAGACATTACCAGAATCTGTGGGGTGAAATATGGGAGGCAGTGGGGGAAGGAAGGAAAATTAGAAAATACGAGTAAAAGGAAGGTTGTGTAGAATTGCTGAGTTCCATCGCTGCTCTTCCTCAAAAATGAAGATTATTAATTTCCTGCTCTCACAGCCAGGGCAAATGATAAGAGGGGACATTTAAGCCCACCAAATCTCACATTCCAGAAAAATAAATGCTACTATGACCTTCACGCTTTCAACTTTGAGGAAAAGAGGAGGAATGTAGAAGGATGAGCCTGGCTCATGCAGGGGGCTTAATAACTGGGAAAGAAGTGTGAGGGAAGCTGCGTTAGTTGCAGTAGACAGTGGTATAGGACAGAAGAATAGTGACTGGTTTACAGAAGGACTCAGTGCATCAGGCAGGCTTGAGCAATAACAGAGTGGCAAGAATTGCAATAGGACATCTGCAGCTGCTGCAGGGTGTTGGCATGGGTATATGTGAGCATATGATATTGGGTAGTGTATCTCTTTTTAAGAGTTGGGTTGCCTGTACAGTAGGAGTGAAAGGCCGAGCCCTGGTATTGGAGACAGTAGCGTTCTCTCTCTATCATTGCTCTTCATCTCCTTGGCACTTCCCAATAGCTGCTGACTGTAAGATCAGTGAAAGACAAGGCAGGAAAAAAACACATGACTGGATGAAAAGAGGATGCTAAAGGAAAGGAAGAACTATTGAGTAATGTCAGCAGCTCTGATGAATGTCTAGCATTCCAGCAGGGTTGCCAGAGACGTGAAATGCATGTGATTTGGCAGATTAGGAAATAAATCTAGGCCCAGAAAATGCTGTTGCCTGTTGCAGTCTTTCTCCTTTTACCTAGAAGGCTTTCAAGTTTAGCTGTTGATGCAAGAAACCGCTATGCATTCAACAAAAAGAGCTATATGTCATCAGAAGGAGGAGCCCAAGTGAAACACATAGCTTTAGTCCTGAATGCAGTGGCAAAGAGAAGTAATAAAAGCTGGTGTGATGAACACTTTGAGCGTCAAAATAGGAAAGGATAAGAAAAGACTGAAAGGGAAAAAGACTGCTCATTAAAGATTTTGGACAGGAAATCAGGCTTGCTATTGATAATACCAAAATTGAACTTTGCGTGAACTTTAAAGCACATACCCATTTCCTATTTAGAAGGCACTTGGGAGACATGGGAAAACCGCAAACCAAAGAGGGAACATTACATTACTGAGAGGGTCCAGCGTAATGACAGCAAATGGGAGCAGAGTAAATACATGATCTGGTGGGACGGTAGCCACAGAAGAAAGGATCTTTGAAGGGAGCAGCATAGTGCCATAGATAATCACTTTATTTTAAAGAGCAGGAATGGTTTGGAGGAGACCTGCATAACTTCATGCTGTAATGAGAGGGAGGAGTTAGGAGAATATTTCAGAGAGAGAGAGATGCAAAGCAGTATTTGTTGGAAAAAGAAATTGATGAAACAGTGATAAGGTCTGTGGAAACTGTGAGACAACAGCAGGAGAGACTGAGGAAGCACACAGAAATACACTGAAAGTAAGTGAGCAGAAAGAGAACTAGAGTAGGAAGTAACCTTGTGTCGTGGTTTAACCCCAGTTGGCAACTAAGCACCACACAGCCGCTTGGTCATCCTCCCCACGCCCAGTGGGATGGGGGAGAGAATTGCAGAAAACAGTAAAAGTAAAACCCATGGGTTGAGATAAAGGCAGTTTAATAGGGTAGCAGAGAAAGAGAAAATAATAATAATAATGATAAAAGAATATACAAAATAAGTGATGCACAGTGCAACTCCTCACCACCTGCTGACTGATGCCCAGCCAGTCCCTGAGCAGCAATCGCTGCCCCTCAGCCAACTCCTCCCAGTTTATATGGGGACAAGCATGACGTCATATGGTATGGAATAGCCCTGTGGCCAGGTTGGGTCAGCTGTCCTGGCTGTGCCCCCTCCCAGCTTCTTGTGCACCTGGCAGAGCATGGGAAGCTGAAAAGTCCTTGACTAGTGTAAGCACTACTGAGCAACAACTAAACCATCAGTGTGTTATCAACATTATTCTCATAGGGGAGCCAAAGGACAGCATTATAGCAGCTACTAGGAAGAAAATGAACTCTATCCCAGTTGAAACCAGGACACCCTGTGATCAGCAGGAAAGCTATTTAGCAGTATGCCACAGACCAGTAGGAAGGTCTGAAAAGAAATTTGCTGGAAAGACCTCAGAAGTAAAAGAAAGTAAATGATCAAGGGAAACATGGAGTACATTTTCCCATAAAATGTTACATAAAAGTGTTATGTGAAAAATATTTAGGTCTTTGTTTCTATCTGAATACATAAGATTTTTAAGGAATAGGAATTGTATGATGATTTGTATTTTGTAGAGTATCTGCTACCCTGAGTTCCTCATCTTGACTGAGGCCTCTGAAGATTGCTATGTTGTATTATACCAATATTACATTAGAGAGATTTTATTACTTCTGTACAACAACTAGCATGGAAATAATATGGCTTTGGATGTATTTTTTGTGTTTGTGCATGTAAGACCATTTCAGGCACACATACAAAGACTTACTTCATTTGGATCTAGAAAATATACATAGGCTGCTTTGGGTACCCTGCCACCAAGACTATATGTGACCCAGAGCAAATCTGCTGACAGGTGTCTTTCTGGGCATTGTAACAGAGTCACAGAAGTCCTTTGCCTCCGTCATAGCCATGACACAACAATTAGCAAATCTGTCAGAATCAGCTGAATCCTGGGTTTTTAATGACCAATAGTCTAGAATCACTTTGTTTCTTGAATGTCTCTTGAAAACCAAAGAGGTCATACAGGACACGGTACTAGTGGTATCCAGGACTAAAGTAGACTTGCTTTGCTGAAAGTTTGGATTAAAATTGTTCTACTTCAGTCTTTTAACTTGACTCCTGATTTCTGTTTGTACAAAAGCAAGCAGGACCAAGTCTTATCATTTCTGACTGTGATATTGATGCTAAACAAAGTATTATTAAAAAATATATTAGTCAAAAGAAATAAAAGGAATAAGAATGACTTTTGTATATGAGAGGAAAAAAGAAACTACAGCAAAAGAGCCTAATTAGTAAATGAAGAGGAAGAAAATTAGTGGTGATGATCTAATTGCTGAGGTGCTGACTACTCAGTTTTTGATGAGGGCAAAAAGGAGGGAAGTAAGTATAATTAGGCTATAATGAAGCTTCTCTATATACAGCTGTTTATAAAATAGAGGTAAGAATGTGCTGGAATGTATAATGGCTATATTCACCAGCATATTGCTTTGCACTGTATTAACAAAAGCCAGATTCTCTTCTGCTTAGACTGCTGTGACTACCTATTCAAGGAGCACAAGGGATATCTAAGGATTTCTAGAGAAGCCACAAATAGCAGTTAACCTAAAAATTTCTAAAGTAAATTGTCTAACTAATTTACTGACATTGCTCTTGAAAAGTCATAAAGAAATGAGAGCACACCGCAAATATGATTCTGGAGTTAAAAATGAATAAAAGGTGGGGTTTTTTTTTCTGGTAAGCAGTGTTTGTTATCTTGACACTTCTAAAAGAGCAAACAAGTAGTTATCTAAAGTTTGTCTGCTATTACGTCTGAAAATGGTTCTGTAGTTCTACAGAATTAATTAATGGTTAATTTCTTAGTGGACTGTAGACGATTTCTGATATAGTCGGCATAATTTTTTATCTCCATTGACATTCCCATCAGGCAGGACAAGACTGAAATGGGCATTGTAGAGAAGTTCACTTTACCTTTAGGGATGATCCTCCAAGGTCATATTTGGGGTGCCTCGCAGAAAAATGGAAATAAATTCCTAACATTTCTTGAAATTCCAGGTCTCTGCTGACTGGAAGCTAGCCAATGTTATTCCAATTTACAAGAAGAGCATGAGGGAAGACCCAGGAAATACAGACCTGTTAGTCTAACCACAGTACTTAGAAAAATTATGGAGAAGATCATACTGGGTGTTACTGAAAGACATTTAAAGAATAATGCAATCATGAGGCACAGTCAACATGGGTTCACAAAGGGAAAGTCAGGTTTAACTAATTTGATATCCTTCTACAATGAGGTCACTCACCTAGTGGATGAAGGGAAGGAGGTGGATGTAGTTTTTCTGGATTTTAGTAAGGCTTTTGATACTGTCCCTCAGACCATCCTTCTGGACAAGTTGTCCAACTGTGGGTTGAGCACTGGGTGAAGAACTGACTGAAGTGCAGTGCTCAATGTGTTGTAATGAATGGGACTACACCTGGCTGGTGACCGGTCACCAGCGATGTTCCTTGGGGTTCAGTTCTAGGGCCAGATCTACTCAATATTTTTATCAATGATCTGGATGCAGGAGTTGAATGCACCATTGGAAATTTGCTGATGATACTAAAATGGGAGGTGCTGTTGACTTGTGAAAGATAAAAGGCCTTGCAGATGGATATAGATGGATTGGAGCATTGGACAGTCATTAACAGCACAAAATTTAACAAGACAAAAAACAGATTCTGCACCTGGGACAGAATAATGCTGGACACAAGTATAAACTGAGAAAGGAGTCACTGCAGAAAGGGATCTAGGGGGACTGGTAAACAGCAGGCTCAACATGAGTCAGCAGTGTGCCCTGGCAGCCAAGAAGGCAAACTGCATCCTGGGGTGCATCAAACACAGTATAACCAGCTGGTCAAAAGAGATTATCCTGCTGCATTCAGTGTTGGTGCGACCTCACCTTGAGTACTGTGTGCAGTTCTGGGCCCTGCAGTTTAAGTAGGATGTGGAGGTCCTAGAATGTGTCCAGAGGAAAGCAATAAGGCTGGTGAAAAGGCTGGAAGGAATCTCCTATCAGGAGCAGCTAAGGACTTTAGGTTTGTCTAGTATGGAGAAAAGGAGGCTGAGGGGTGACCTCATTGGTCTCTACAGCTGCCTGAGGAGGGGAAGTGGAGAAGGAGGTGCTGATCTCCCTGGTATCCAGTGACAGGACACAAGGGAATGGTTCAAAGCTGCATCAAGGGAGGTTTAGACTGGATGTTATGAAGTATTTCTTTACCAAGAGGGTGCTCAAACACTGGAACAGACTTCCTGGAGAGGTGGCCAATGCACCATGCCTGGTCAGTGTTTAAGAAACATTTGGACAATGCCCTTAACAAGATACTTTAATATTTGGTGAGCCCTGAAGTGGTGAAGCAGTTGGACTAGCTGATAGTTGTAGGTCCCTTCCAACTTTTCTCTCTTCTCTTCTCTTCTCTTCTCTTCTCTTCTCTTCTCTTCTCTTCTCTTCTCTTCTCTTCTCTTCTCTTCTCTTCTCTTCTCTTCTCTTCTCTTCTCTTCTCTTCTCTATCTATTTGTACGCAGGTCAGTCCCTGACTTCAGTCTCTGAGGCCATGAATGAATTCTCACAAGTAGAAATTTCACAAGCTGTGTCTCCATAAAATGCAAGAGACTGTAAGAGAATTCATAAAGGATATAAAAAAAAACAAACAACAAACATCTATAAAAAACCACAAGGACCAAATTAAGGCAGTGATTCTACTTTCAGCACTGTAAAATTTCACACACAGAATGAACAGTCATATAAATGGATGGTGATATCAGCATGTGCAGCATGTTTAGGAATTAAAGGTAGCATGGTATGAGTTGCAAATTTATTCCCTCTATTGGCTTGATAGTCAGTAAACAAGTCAAATACCAGTTTTACATGCAAGAAAATCTAAAGGGAATGGGTAAAGAAGAAAAAAACATGTCCTTTGTACCTGTTAATCTACAAAAAACCTAGGTCAGTGCCTTTTTACATTTAAAATGGTGTTTTACATTTTAAAAGATGTTTTATACTTAAAATGGAACACGGATAGTTTCAAGTTCATTTTACATTCCCAGGTCTCGAGAGCCAAATTCAGCTCTGATGTCACACAAAACTCCCAATTTACCTAAGTTCTTCTCCATTTATGTTCAAGACTGTGCAGCTATAAAGGATACTAGATTTTTTTTCTTGCAAATAAAAAACATTTATTCTAGGAAGCAATATTTGCACAGTGCCTATTATGACAGGATATATCTCTAATTGGTGTCTCTGGCAACATTTAAAACACAAACACATTTAGTCTGCACAGTACCAAATCAAAACAATAATGAGTTTATCCAATTCAATACCAAATAAATACAAAATGGAGCAACAGTGCTATATATCCCTATTTTATAATTCATTGAACATAATCAATTACATCTAAGCATATTTTGTATCAATTAGAGACTAGCAGTGGATGGAGATCAAAGGTACGAATTGAGTTGAACCTAAATAGCTGAAACTGAAGACCAGATTTAAATTCCTTGAACTTTTGTAGTACCCAGACCAAGCACTGCTGTATTGGGTTTGTGTGACAAGGTGTTTTGTTTTTTTTTTTTTTTGGGGGGGGGCAGGGGTAGCTTCTGTGAGAAGCTGCTAGAAGCTTCCCCTATGTCCAAAAGAGCCAATGCCAGCTCCAAGATGGACCCACCACTGGCCAAGGCTGAGCCCATCAGCAACAGTCGCAGGGTCTCTGGGATAACATATTTAAGAAGGGGGGAAAAAACAAGGGACACAAACTGCAGCTGGAGTGAAGAGTAAGGATATGTGAGAGGAACAACTCTGCAGACACCAAGGTCAGTGAAGAAGGAAGGGGAGGAGGTGCTCCAGGCACCGGAGCAGAGATTCCCCTGCAGCCCATTGTGAAGACCTTGGTGAGGCAGGCTGTCCCCCTGCAGCTCATGGAGGTCCACGGTGGAGCAGATATCCACCTGCAGCCCATGGAGGACCCCATGCTGGAGCAGGTGGATGTTCCCAAAGGAGGCTGTGACCCTGTGGAAGCTGAAGGCTCTTGGCAGGACCTGTAGCCCCACGGAGAGAGAGGAGCCCATGCTGGAGCAGGTTTTCTGGCAGGACTTGTAATAAATTAAACAAATTTTCCCCAAGTCAAGCCTGTTTTACCCATGATGGTAATTGCTGAGTGATCTCTCCCTGCCCTTATCTTGACCACGAGCTTTTCTTGTTATATTTTCTCTCCCCTGTGCAGTTGAGAAGGGCAGTGACAGAGTGGCTTTGGTGGGCACCTGGCATCCAGCCAGGGTCAACCTACCAGAATTGCTTTGCAGTGTTTTCTATTGATATAAATTTTGCAATATGATATGATAAGGCAAGAAGGTTGGTATGGTTTGGTATTTCTGCTATAATTGAAAACCTCTTACTTTCTTAAGGATCTGTCATGGTTTAACCCCAGCCAGCAGCTAAGCACCACGCAGTCACTCACTCATTCCCCCCCAGTGGGATGGGGGAGAGAAACAGATGAGTAAAAGTGTGAAAATTCCTGGGTTGGGATAAAGACAGTTTAATAGGTAAAGTAAAAGCCGCACATGCAAGCAAAGCAAAATAAGGAATTAATTGATTACTTCTCATCAGCAGGAAGGTATTTAGCCTTTTCCAGGAAAGCAGGGCTCCATCACATATAATGGTTACTTGGGAAGACAAACACCATCACTGTGAACGTCCCCCCTTCCTTCTTCTTCCCCCAGCTTTATATGCTAAGCATAACGTCGTGTGGTATGGAATACCCTTTTGGTCAGTTGGGGTCAGCTGCCCCGGCTGTGTGCCCTCCCAGCTTCTTGTGCACCCCCAGCCTGCTTACTGGCAGGGCAGCTTGAGTAGCAGAAAAGGCCTTGACACTGTGTAAGTACTGCTCAGCAATAGCTAAAACATCCCTGTGTTGTCAACATTATTTTAATCACAAATGAAATGTCACAACAAATTAATATTGCGGGCTTTATTTTTTTTTACTTTGAATTGTTGTTTTTACTACTCATGTTTTTTATTCTGACACCTCTGCAGTCAGCCTGCTAGCCAAGGAAGCCCTTGCTGCCATCCTGTTCTTTATGGGAGGGACCCACAATACGCATGGTGACAGAATTCTTGGCAGGGACAATAAACCTTGGACAGTCTTTCCATGTTGGATAAACAAAACTTCTGATCCCTACTGAGGGCCACCTTGCCATGTGCAGATGACCCCTACCCAGGACACAATAGACATAATTGCCAGCCTACATTTGTTCAGATAAGATTATTGTATTCAACTCAGCTTAAAAAAAAGAGTCTGTTTCTCTTATTTTTGAGAGAAGGAAAAAAGAAAAAGATCAGGCATGCAGATGAGGCCTGCTTTAGCTAAACATATTTGCTTCAGCTCTTCTGCCTCTTTAGTGGATGGTGGTAGATGAAGACAGTCTGTGCCTCTGAAGTCCCCAGGGAATGCTGGGCTGTTCAAGGATATTCCTTCCTGGTGAGTCAGCAACAAAGACAACACTATACATTGTATGCTTCAGTTTGTCAGCTTTACACGTTTGACAGAATTTGTGATGTATGGACTGTACTAGATATCTTAAGAGGCTACAAACAGGGTATGTTGGCGTTTTTTTTGTAAATTTCATTCTGAGGGGAAAAAAGATCCCATATGTCATATTTATGCCAATAAAGTATATGGTTAGAAAATGAAAGAAGATTAATTTTCCAATTGTTTTTCAGCTTTAGCATTCTGCTGCCACAGAAACCAGTTTTTCTTGATTATCAGGAACAAGTGAGCAAAGGCTAACTCTAACTGATCTGTCATTCAGGGCACCTACATCCTCTTTGGCAGTAGTATAGTGCAAATAAAGAGAGGGCAAGCTTATATTTTTTGATGCATTAGAGTAAACTATAATTCCCAAATGACAGGTGGATAAATTCTACATACCTGTGTTTATCTTCAATTATGTCTAACTATAATTCAGAAAAGTAAAAAGGAAGATATCCTTAAAAGATCAGCTTTCTACATTAACTCTTTAGCTCTTACAAGAAACATATGTGTATCAAAAAGGTGGGACTTCATAGGCACGGCAAGGCAAATAAGAAAGCCTGCAGACAGCTAATTATCACAGGAACCTGTAGATTCAAGGAATCATTCTTAAACCTATGTTACTGGTGCGGTGAGGCAAGAGGTGCAACTATTGTTCTGCTCTTCATGTCGTTCTTTGTCACCGAATTTATGGTGTGCAGCTTCTTCCCATGACTCTTTTCTTTCCCCTCTTCTCCTTGTAACACTCAGCAGTCTCTAACCTTTGCTTCCTGAAGGTGCTCAGTTTCTCTTCAGGAAAGGCATAATCTCCCTCTAAAGCATCCTACCTGAACCACTCAATTTATTCTTAAAAGAAAATAACAGACTAACCGAGATCAATCAATGAAGAGAACATACACTATCTGTCATGGGTGAATATGTTGCTACTTGATAGGAAGTAGGTGCACCCTCCCCTTCTGTATGACAATATATTGAATTACTTCAGACCTTCTAGGTTAGGTCAAGATCTCAGAGTCTAAGCCTGTATTTATACCCTGAGTAAAATTGGATTACAGGATCTAAGCCCCTTTTTCTTTCATATGTATACCAGTA
The DNA here is from genome assembly GCA_013400535.1 of Scopus umbretta. NCBI lineage: Eukaryota > Metazoa > Chordata > Aves > Pelecaniformes > Scopidae > Scopus > Scopus umbretta. Next base: position 2,212 of record VZTL01065503.1, on the reverse strand, counting down.
TGGTTGCAAGGGGCTATTTGTTCTTCAAAGAAGCGGTTTCCAAGACTTTATCCAAGACCCTAAAGTATACTGGACCCTGGAAGGTCCTGCCACTTTCAACACATCTTTGCTCCCTCCCCTCTGAGAGCATCCAAGCTGACTGGGATAAAGAAAGTGAGAGAAGCAACAATCTTAATTCTGAAAACTTGGAAATACAGGAGTAATATGTGTATCACCTAGCAATTTGTGTGAGGAACAGTGTTTCTGGAGAAAATAGAAATGAGTTAATGAGAGTCAAGGTAGAGCAGCAGCTGCATGGGGGGAAATGTTATGGCTTGAATTGCATCTCAGCACACACAGCAAAGGATGCATGCAATAGTCTAATAATCTTCTGCCTCTGATATGTATGCAATAGTCTAATAAAGAGGTATCTGCAAATGGTGACCCATTTCACTCTCTGCAGATTATAGAGGGTTGTATGGACTCTGTTTCTAGCCTAGATAATTCAGTTAAGTCTCTAAATTTAGGTGGAATTAATCCTTGGTTGAGTCTTACACCTCGTAGCAGTTTTGTAAAATGCGCTTTCTAGCACGTGGAAGTTTTCTGACCTAAATGGCATTAGTGAGATCAGTTAGCAAAACATGCAGTGGACAAATGAAATCAAGGTATTAGAGGTGTTCCTTTGGGAAAAGACACAGATGCTGCTAAATTTAACAAAAGTATAGGTTTTTCCTGGGGGGCATTTTGTATAACCGTAGAAAACATGTAAGTCAATGCTCACTCTATAGTTCAGTGTTCACATACTGCCCCACCAAAACATGAGTCGTAGGTTTTGTCTTATGGTATTCCCCCAGTTCCCTATATTACCAGCAAAAAAAGAAAAATTCAAGTACTGTCAGTACTTTTCACACTGAATGGAAGGAAAAATTAAATTTGTATTTGCCTGCACCTTAACTCTATATTTTTCTAGTTATCTTAGGTTTTGATTTTGCTACTTTCTAGAAGGGCGTAAGACCAGGAAGCCTTAACTTAACATTAGCAGTGATTCTTGACACTGAATATAGACATCACGTACTAAAAAGAAGGATGAGCTTTCTTTTCATTTGGCATAGACATGACATTTTCTAGAACAATTCATGCCAATCAACACTACAGAGATTTTAATAAAATTGCACGTCTTCAGAACTGAAAAACAAACTATTAAGATGATATGATAACATTTTGTTCAAAGGTGACTTTTTCCACAAGTAGTGAAGAAGTGGAAATGTAATAGTGTTCAGAAAATACAGAAAAGTATAAATACAGGGAATAGCTGAAGTTGTTCCAAAAGATTCTGTCTTGGTGAAACAGGAAAGCTGTATAAAAAGAACACGACTGAACAGTGAGAACAAAAGAATCATGAATCATTCATTAAAAAAGGTGTTGCAGGTTTTGTTGTGAGTAATTCCAAATGTTACTAGAAAGTATGTGACAGGTGCTATAGGAGATGGTTTCATGTTATTAGGCACAGATCTTTTAACCTGAGAATTCAAAGTTGTTGAACAGGTGCAGCCATTGAGAGGTCAGAATGCTCTACCTCTTTAAAATCCAGATTGTTTGCTTCAGGTAAGAATAATCTATTCTAGCTTTAGCAACCAAGCTAACTAAGCTAACTAATTTCAATTCCTATGTCAGACCTAGTAACCACAGATGTTCTCCATAGCTAATGGACAGAAATAGGTGTCTGCAGAGAGCAAAACAACTGATCCCAAGGCATCTAAGAATCCTTGACAATGTCATTAATGATCTGGATGATGGGGCAGAGTGTACCCTCAGCAAATATGCAGATGACACCAAATTGGAAGGAGTAGCTGATACACCAGAGGGTTATGCAGCCATCCAGAGAGATATCAACAGTCTGGAGAAATGGACTGACAGGAACCTCATGATGTTCAACAAGCAGAAGTGCAAAGTCCTGCACCTGGGGAGGAACAACCTCATGCACCAGTATACACTGGGGGCCACCTGTCTGGAAAGCAACTTTGAAGAAAAGGAGCTGGGGGTCCTGGCGGACAACAAATTGGACATGAGCCAGCAATGTGCCCTTGCTGCAAAGAAGGTGAATGGTATCCTGGGCTGCATTAGGAAGAGCATTGCCAGCAGGTCAAGAGAGGTGATCCTTCCCTTCTACTCTACTGGTGAGGCCACATCTGGAGAGGTGTGTCCAGTGGTGGACTCCCCAGTACAAGAGAGA
>VZTL01065502.1:77587-91573 GCA_013400535.1 Scopus umbretta | reverse complement strand
GTGCAACCTGTTCTAGGTGAACCCTCTTTAGCAGGAGGGTTGGACTAGATGATCTCCATAGGTCCCTTCCAACCCCAACCATTCTGTGATTCTGTAAAAAAAAAAAAAAAAAAGATTTCCCAAGGATTTGTGCTGGAGCCGGTGCTGCACAAGACACAAATTATGAATTCTTGAAGTAGGATATTATCTTGTTGAATGGGAGAAGTCCCCTTCAGTTCAGCTGGGTGAGCTCAGCCTGTCTGAGATCCACCATCTGTGGATCTTCACTTATCTATAGGTGTAGGTGGTAAGATGCTCAGCTGTAATCACCTCCTTGCTCTTCACCTCTTGGCAATGTGCATGTACTCTTCAAGTGCAAAAACACACATGTCAAGGGAGACACCCAGGTATGTTCGTCTATGCACCTTCCTACCCCAAATTACTGTTGGGCAGTTTAGCACACTCCATGCACCACTAGATGTGCATTGATTATCCGGCTTTAACACTATCAATATTCAGTCCATCAATGTGCAAATGCTACTCTGGGAAATAAATATCCATAAATCATTTTGCTAAAACTCCCAACCAAAATAAGGGCATACGATGCTTCTAACTGAATTGTACAACTGATTGGAAGTAAGAGCTTCTGAAATAGCTTCTTGATTGAGAATATACGTCTCATTAATCTTTTAAGCAGAACAGTGTGAGCTGAGCACAAAAAGATAATGGAGTCCCTAGCAGCATCCTTGGCCCTGCCCTTAGGACAAGGGCTGCAGTGCTTGGGCCTGATGAAACAAGTCACTTAGGTGGAGGCATCATTTTCTGGAGTTGCTTAAAATACCACAGACTACATTCACTGAAGGGTATTACTGCCCTGTAGGCAACTGAATGCAAAATGGAGATCCTTCTCCTGTCCTGCTTGGTTTCTTCTCTTTCTGCAGGTGGCTGTGGTCTTCACAAACTTATTTTTTGCTACTTAAACTCCCCTAACACTCCAAATGTGTCCCTGGCCTAAAGCTCCCCAGTATTAGGGGTAGTGAGCATGAACTGAGGATGAGTGATGATGTGGACCTTGTATATCTGGCTTCTGCTGTTTTGCTCTGCACTGAGCAATGTTGGAGGAGTAGAGGATTCCTACCTCTACCATGCAGTGGCTGCAGCATCTCTCCAGAAAGAGAGAGACTCATATTTGGTTCCTCTTCCAGTGGGTTTTGTATTTGCATTCATGGCTGTCATCGTGCATTGTCCCAGGGTTAGTGGTCTCAGCGCTCTCACTGAGGTTTTCCCATGAGATATGGGGGCATTGTGTCATCTGGCCTGAGGATCAGTCTGTAGCCCTGCACTGAGGCAGCTTTTCAGTGAGAGAAGGAGTCTAGAGCCTGGGCTCTGCTTCAGCAACGTTTCTGTTTTGTGTAGTATTGTCTTTATAGCAGAGACCACAACCAGGTCATCCCTCTTGAAGTGATTCTGAATTCTTGATAACTCCTGCCTTTCTGTGTTTCAGCCATTGCAGTCATTCTTCACCAGGTAAAATCAAGAGAAGTGAGATTAGCTCCAGCTACAAAACATCCAAAAAACAGGCGTCTAGACAAGCCATTGAGGCACACAGATTTGGACTGAGGCAGAGCAGAAGCTGTGTTACCCACAGCTTGGATGAATATTACCACCACTGTGTCACAGCTGTAAGAGAGACACAGCATCATCCCAGACTGTAAATACCAGCAGGGCTTGGCAACTGTCCTGGGAATGTTTAATTCCTTGGTGTAGGTAACACATTAGAGGTGTTTGGTGGTTTTGCGCTCCCTTCTCATCCTATTATAAGGCCAGGAGCATTTCTGAAGTGCTTGGTCATCTTGTGAATATGTAGCACTCTCCTTTGGCTGTAACCTCCAGTGGAGACACCGCCAATAGCTCACAGGAGTCTTGGCAAACCAGAAGACTTGCCTTTCATTCCCATTTGCACCACTGAGTCATGTTATCTTTGGCTGGTTGGATCACTTTGATGTTCCTCCATTTCCTCAGGTCCTTGAAATCTATAGCCCAAATGTGGTATATACATGAAATTATTAACCGCTGTGGTTGCTTGTCCTTAACATGAATTCAGACATAAACACTTTACAAATGAGTACAGAGCAAACAAAGCCAGATGAAAAGAAGAGCTGAAGCTTTTTCTCTCTTATTTTTTTGAAGTGTGGTGTAGCAAAATCAATTCTAATCTCCCTTTAAAACATAATGTCAATAGCAAAGTCCTTCTGAACTTTAATGAGTATTTCCCAAATATTACTGGGAAACTCCTGCTATTTCCACTTGAATAGGGAGTTTGGCAGAAGTTTTTTGTGAAAATAGATGAAATATTCTGATCATAAACATCAAGGGATAAAATAAGGATCTTCTAAAACAGACTGAAAACTGACTGCTCTGCAGTGCAGCCAGGAGGCTAATGTTTGATGAAGGTTGCCTGCAGTGAAAGTCTGTCGGGCTATCGTTTCTTAAATCATAGTGGTTTGCTCGATTTTCTTTTGAGGGAAGAGAAGGGAATGCGTAAAATTAATGTCAGCAGACCCCTTGTCTCTACCAGCAGAATGGGTTGTAAAGTGCATCTTTGCTGTTCTCCATCTTCCCTCTGGAAATGGAGGATATTCTTCTCCCTTTATTTGGTTGCTGGAAAGCCAGTTTATTCTGCAGTTCATCACCAGATTTTATTTTTTCCCTTTCCTTTTATTTTTATCACCTTGTGATGTCACATTGCAAAACCATAACATTTTCTCTTCAAGTCACTGTGGGGAAAATCTAAGCAACCCATGGGTATTTGTACATATAGACATGTTTGCTATTCTGCAGGGCTCTGCTTGTTACCACCGTAAAGCATTTGACCCAACACTATTTCTTTCTTAAAATGGCCTCTTACAGTATTTCGGTCCCAAACGTGGCTCTGAATTTGCTGATGCCATCAATTACAGTTACAGATTGGGACACGCTTCCAGTTCATTGTCCCTTTGTGAGCCCTTAAAGAACCCAGGAGTGACTGGACAGTGCGATGTGCCTGGCAGATAAATTTAAGTGTGATGGAGGACCTGCGTTTAGTCATACTGCGGCACAGGGCAATGAGCTTGAATGGAAAGGAAGAAAGCAAAGACCAGAAAGAAATGCTGGATCAAACTGTGCAGGTGATGGGGATTTACACCCGTGGAGGATCTGTCCTATTGTGTACCCAGCTCAAGCCAGGCAGAGAAGTGTGCTGTTCTGCATCAAAGTCAAGATGTCAATTTTAGAGTCAATTTTAGATTGGATATGAGGAAAAATGTATTTCCTGAAGGAGTGGTGAGGCATTGGCACAGGCTGCCCAGGGAGGTGGTGGATTTCCCATCCCTGGAGGTTTTAAAAAAATGTGTCGATGTGGCACTTAAGGACATGGTTTAGTAGGCATGGTGGTGTTGGGTTGAGGGTTGGACTGGATGATCTCAGAGGTCTTTTCCAACCTTAACGATTCTATGATTCTATGTCATCTGGGGTCCTCAGGGGTTTCTCCGCTGATTTCTGTGGATTTTAGATCATCATGGGATTAAAATCGCATCCTCTCCACTTCTGATGGAGCTCACATGTAGCCTCCTAATGTGCTCCTTGGAGAAGATATCTTCACTCCCCTTTCGGTTTCATTCATGCCCTTTCCAGCTTTCTGCCCTACTTCTCTTCCCCAGGCTGGGGATGTTAGGGCACAGGGGAAGGGAAGCTCAGGGCACTTCAGCCTGCCATAGAGTTGGCTGAAACTTGCCAGATTCAGAGAGAGCATTCATGGACATATTTCTCTCTCAAGCCACAATCAGTGAAACAATCAAAAAAAACCCCTGCAGATATCTAACATTTTACCCTATTTTCCCCAGTTGTGAAGCCACTTACACTTTGGGAATTCTCATCCAAAATACCAAATGCTATGAAAAAAAGCAAAAAAACCAACCAAGGGCCTGTGACTTCTGGGGGATGTTCTCCTACCTCTGTACCTCCTGTTGTCTTGAGATATTTGTTTCCCTCCCTACCTCAAGGGGAGGTCTCAGCCCCAGCTCAATGGCATCAGAAAGACCCTGACACTGGAGGAAAGCCACACTCAGGAAAGGGTCATGAAGGCAAAGAGATAGACTGCAAGTTGGTCTTGTTTCAGTTCATCCCTAGCCTTGTAAAAGCCTCATTTCTACTGATTCATTATTTTTAAAATCTTCTGGTTTCCTGGATGTGCAGGCGTTGCAGGAGAGGGTCTGATAAGGACCTGCAGACTCCATCTGACGTTGTCCTCAACCTTCTGCAAGACCTCCTGCTACACACCCCATCCTCTTCCTCCTTGCCCAAGACTGTTAGACAATAATACCCAGAACAACAGGATTTGAAAGGTCACTGTAATAACAGCAACAACATGATTGCCTTTGTTTATCATAAATTTCCTTTTAGCTAGTTTTATTAAGGCTCTTGGGCTTAGAAGCTGATAAATTAACATAAATTGCCATCTTATTAATGGCTCCTACTCTAATCTTCCTTGTGATGAGAAAGATTGGGGTGAACATTCTCAGCAGAAATTGCATTTTTCTGGCAGGTTGTTTTATTATTATTATTGTGTGATTTGTTTGTTGTTTTTTGTTGTTTTTTTTTTCTTCTGTCTAATTGTAATTAACTAACAGTGGAGAAAGTCAGCCTTGCTGTGTCACCTGCAATTGCTAGGGTCCAAGCTGCAGCTGTAATTTAGAGGGCTGGAATAATCACATAATTACTCTGCAGTGATTACAGGAGACTTGCATGGTCAGTGGATAAGAGAGATTAAATGGCAGTGGGAAAAAAGATGCAGACATATGTTGCTAGTTAAGTTAACTGCTTTATATTAATCCTGGGCCGCCCAGGGAAAGTGCCATACTTCTGCCAGAGAACTGGATGCACAAAATCCTTGCCCAGCCTGCGGGGAGCATAAAGCCCTGGTGTCCTGGTTCCAGTGAGTGGGAAAATTAGTTTTAAAAGAGGAAAATAGGAAGTAGGAAGATTAAGTCCTGGAGGTAATCTGCTTTGCTTTGCTCCGGCATTGCTAAGGAAGCCTTACACACGTTTTTCTTGGGATGGCAACCCATATCTTGTGAGCTGCAGCAGGAATTGAGTCATACCTGTCTGGAGCAAGGTCTGGTGCAGCACTTGGCACAGCGGGGCTTCAGGGTGTCCCTGGGAGACAAGTAGTCTGATGACCAAATCACGTTGCTCTTCTTTGTTGTAACAAAATATTTAAAATCAATTCTGAATGCTTGGCAAGGCAGGTTAGAGGGGCTTGAGTCAGGTGGGGTCTTCCAGCTTGTTTCCCATGCAAAGGAAGAAACATGATTTTATGGCTGTTACTGATTTTCTGTTAAAAGAAAGCCTGAAAACTGTGGTCGTTTTTGTTAATGAAAGAGGGAGACTGGTGAGGTAGTAAAGGGATGCTGCAGCCCTCCTTTTCGTATAAGAAACCGTTTGGGGCGGTTTTGTTCCAACTGCAGCTGGGCAAATGGGACCAGCAAAGCAAGGAACAGTGTGGGCTCACCCTTCCCCTTTACTTGCTCCGGGGCTCACCCACAGGTCTGATCCTGCACAGAAATGTATGTCTGAGCTGAATGGGGGTGTGACACGTTTAGGTTCAAGGTGGCCTTGGGCTTCAAAAGGAATTTGTGGGCACAAACTTGGACCTGTATTCTCCAGGCATCCTTGGGTGCCGCAGGCTGACATGGAATGGAATATTTCAGTTGGAACAGACCTGCAATGATCATCTAGTCCAACTGCCCGACCACTGCAGGGCTGACCAAAAGTTGAAGCATGGTATTAAGGGCATTGTCCAAATGCCTCTTAAACACTGACAGGCTTAGGGCACCTCTGTAGGAAGCCTGAAGACATGAAGCATGCCCTCCTAGCTCTGTCCTGGCTCCTCTGCTCATGAGACCTTTTTTAGGAGGGCAGATCCACTCATGGAAGTGTCCAACTGGAGCTGCCATTAAGGATGACCTGGGAAAGCTGATGAGGGTGACTGCTGTGCATGAGGACAGGGCTTGCCTGAGAGCGGGATGTTCCAGCCATTGTGCAGGGGTGACTGCTGGAGACACTGGCAAAGATGGCATTTCCCAGGGTGGGGTGGCTTGCTTTTTTTTCCCTAAAAGTTTAGGGCAAAAAAATTCCAGAGAGATACAAAACCCACTTTAAAACATTGTTGGGTGGGCTGCCATGGAAGGGAAGGGGGCACTGCCTGAAATCTGCTTCCCAAACACTGCTGTGTTATCAGTTGCACGGGTACAGTGTGTATGAGGTTAATGAAGACAGGATAGGAGGGGATTAGTAGTGCACTGCAAACAAGTTTGTGCTAAGTGGCTTAGTGTTCATCCTGTCCCACTTCTAAATACTGATTTCTCTTGTTTCCACCTTCCAAAACACATAAGCTGTTGATTTTGATTAGTAAATGAATTTATACAGATAAGCTTTAGCCATTTGCTAACAAGCAAGACATGCCCTACCACCTTGTCCTTTGACATTTAGAATTGAAATTCTTTGGGTTTGGTGCAAGGTGTCCACGCTGACATGCATCTGAACTGCCAAACACAGCCCCATCCCTCTGCACCCCGTCTGTGGTACGAGAATGTGTAGCACATTTTCCCCGCTCTGAAAAATCTGTCCCAAGTCCTATAACTCATTCTCACAAGCCTTGACAACATATGAAGGACTACTGTGCAGAAAAGGATGGAGAGAACTGGAGAGCTCCTTAGTTCCCATCGCCTTGTCTCTCTTTCTGGAGATCCTCTGCAACCGTTTAGGTCTGGAGTAACTAATAATAGAAGAATAACTATATGTAAATATTCTAGAAGAATAGAAGAAGTAACTAATAACAGAACTCAATTAATGCTGCGCTGGCACAGTTTATATGGGGAAAACAACATTTCTTCAGGCTGAGTCTGGTTCTTGTCTCTGGCATTGAGTGAGTTTCTTACTACTGTTTTCAATGAGAAAGGGCAGTTGCAGCACATATACTATTCAATGGGAAGCTTGAAAATATTCTTAAACTCCATATCACCCTTCTGCATGCCCTGGGCCCTGCTTGATTTGATTTGATTATCCAAATCCACAAAAAATCTCAGCCACACAGTGGATTCAGAAGCAATTTAAGAGCTCATTACCTCTAATTTGTTTTTAATTCTTCTCTCTGAAACCCAGAGAGCTGCTAGCAGTCTCAGAGTGATTATTGGGGTCTGCTCCTGGTAAGTAAAACTCCTTGGAAGGAGGCAGAAACTTATTTGCAGGCTGTGGGGGGCATTTCATGCTACTGCTTTCAGGTTGACTCCTTGCAGCATCCCATTCAGGTTGTAGCTGTACAAGAGAGACTGGCAGCAGTCAACAACCTACAAGTGAGTAAATCAGATGTTTCCCCACTTTATTAGGACATTTGGGGCCTATGAGCTTTTCTTTCCTTTGCAGCAAGGGATCTGGTTGCTTTTGACCTCCTAACAGAGGCTTTCAGCACCTTCATCTAGCCTGTCCTCCATCTGTAGCACACTATAGGACTAAATGCTTTACTCTAATTAAAGTCATCCAATTTAGTATAGGCAATGTGTGGGAAGGCAATGCACCTGTGATATACAGGACGGGGGCCTAGTTGACCAAATGTTCCTCTTCTGGTCTTTAACTTGGGTATCCTTCACTCCCAAGGTGAAGGGAAGATCTTCACCCTTTAATATTTGTCAATGTGCAGAGCAGGAGGGCTCTGCTCCTGCACTAAACTGATACCTTTATGCTCCTAAAACAGATCAGCATCCATGTTGCCCCCTGCCAAGGGTAACACCACCATCCCCAGACCCAAAGCTTGCCCATTGCACAAGACCATGGCAAGAGGCCCCAGACTGGTCCCATCCCTGTGAGCAATGGCTGCAGCCAACCTCCTCCTAGCACAGAGATGTTCTGACCCATGTAGATGGAGCCAAGGTGCCCAGAGGACACCGCGAGCTACGTAGTCATGGCAGGTAACGGGGCATCACCTCTTCCCTCCCATAGACCATTGCTCACCCAGCAAAATCTTCCGTACTCTCAACATCCACCTCTGTGGTGCCATCAGGAGACTTTGGTGGAAGGGACAAAGCAGACATCACTGCAAATGGGCTGGTGGAGCCCTAACGGGGGGGAAATACCATCGCAATAATAAATGGGGAAATGCCATCGCAATAATAAATGGGGAAATGCCTGATAACATGCAGCGTGTCCTGGTTCCCCACATCACTTCTCCACGTGCTAACGGGCACGTCTGCCCTTTCTGCTCCCCACCTGCACATTTAAACTCCCAACCCATTTCTTAGAAAATCTCTCCCCTCTCTGTGACAGCTGGAGATGGAGGCAGCAGTTCGCCCTCCCCGCGAGGTGATTACTTCTGGGGTTAAAGTAGCAAATGCAACGTAATCTCTGGTGGATGCCCTGGCATCGGGGCTGCCCACCCCAGGAGGTGGCAGCCTCGCACAGCGCAGGGCGCTCGGGTGCTCAGCCGATGCCACCCAGTTATTCGGAAAGAGCGTAAAATATTTATCTGCAGATATATTTGGATCTGATTTTTTTTTTCCCCTCTTTGTATCTGGATGATCTCTTTCTAGCCTTGCCGGCACAGCGGTTTTTCAGAAAAATGAGACCTTGCAATCGTGTCTACTTTCTGACTTAAAGCCTGCAGGTTGTGGGTTTTTTTTGTTGTTTCACAGTGGAAAAAAAAAACAGAAGGTAAATTACTGCTAAATGCTTTAAAGCTAATCTGAGGTTCCTGGTAAATAGAAATCATTAAAATCCAGCATGTTTTACAACAGAAAAGGTGAAGTGAATTTGCAGAGTGCGTATTTTCCCTTCCCCGTGCTCATATTAAAGCTTGCTCATAATATTGAACGAGCCTTTTGGCCAGAGACGTGCTGAGCCTTGCCCCTCTTGATCAACAGGGATTAAAAAAGACACCTGGGACTGCTCATGCCGAGGTAATGAAACAGGAATCCGAGGGCTCCAGAGAGCAATTTGGGAAGTTTCCTTTCTTATTACTAAGGCCAGGGCAGGCTTTTCCCCAAATTTAGTATTCTGTCTGGGAGAATATAAAATAATGAGACTCCTGCTGCTTCCCCAGGGGAGACTCTTGAATTGCCTGAGCGATATCACTGTCAGCCTGAGTTTTTTTCCTGTCTAAAGCTGACCTGAAAAAGGGGCGAAGAAGAAAGCAGAGGGAACATGTGCCAGTTCTGATGCTTTCTGGTGGGCAAGAATTACTTTTGTTTTTTATTTTGGGGATGGGGAATTGTTTGTTGGTTCACTTTGTGTAAGAAACACCATGGTTATGGATTTCACTATCAAAGACTTTTCTTTTTGGAAAATGAGAGAAGAGAAACAGGGGATTGCTCACAGCCTGCTCTGAAGGCCTCTGAAATCGATGAAGAAGGGATGCTATGAGGCTGGAAAAGCGCAGGGTGTTTCACAGTGGTGCACTGAAGGAAACAAAAGCTGGCATGATAAAAAAAGAGAGAGCAGCTGCTGGAGCAGTTAGGGGAGGAGAGGCCGGCTGTGAGATGCTGGGTTTTACAACAGGGTGGCTTTAGGGCACAAGGAATGCAAACGCCAAGGAGGTGCTAGGAAAAGTCTCACCAACGTATTCCTTGCAAGTCAGAAGGAGGAAAACCAACGTGCCCCATGCAGAGGGCCAGAAAAAGCTGCTAATAAGGAAAGCAGGTGCTGGCAGGTTCTGGCTGGGGTTTTCCAGGATAAGTTATTGCTGCTAGCCAGGTGGAGGACTGAACATGAAGAGCAGAAGTCAACAGGGAGAGATCCAGTGCTGCATTAGCTTGCTTGCCTCTAAAGCTGCCCCTGTGCTGAACACGGACCTGTTGTGTCTCTGACATTGTACCTTGAGCTTGCACTGTTGGCTGCAATCAACGACGGTCCCCCAGGAAAGCCCTTATTTCACACATTTATGGCACATCGGAGGCCACTGTGCAGAGCAGAGCTCTGCCTGGCTGCAGCTGGGCTTGCAGACAAAGTGGGAAGGGCAGCTCTGCCTCCATGGTGGCCTTTTAATGGGGCCCTGTGTGCAAATTAACCCTGCCACACAGCCACCGACCCCCCAACCATGAAGAAGAAATGTGAGAGGTTTAGCAACCATCTCTGTTGATGACTTACGTGAAATGGGGAGCTGGGCAAATCACAGAATTATAGAATGGTTTGGGTTGGAAGGGATCTTTAAAGGTCATCTAGTCCAACCCCCTACCATGGGCAGGGACATCTTCAACCAGATCAGGTTGCTCAGAGCCCCGTCCCACCTGACCTTGCATGTTTCCAGGGATGGGGCATCTACCGCCTCTCTGGGCAACATGTGCCACTGTTTCACCACCATCACTGTGAAAAATTTCTTCCTTAAAACCTGACTTGTTGTAGAAATTGCTGCCAGTCATTTAGGTGGTGGTGCTTGGAGGTTGTTCATCCTTTGTCTTGGATGGACCTGGAGGTTCAGGCACTTGCAGCTGTAGGAAATGCCACCCAAACCTGGCTGCTTTTGGGAAGCTGATCCCTGAGATGTGGTGGGGGCAGAAAGTGTGCTGGGGGTGCTGGTCAGCTGTGGGACACCAGAACTAGCAGTGGCTCCGAAGTGGCTTAGGAGGTTGGATCAGAGCACCCCCAGGGATGAGCTGACAGAGGATGGGAAAAGTTAAGAACAGAGTTTGCAAACAGTGCTGTGGACTCAAGGAAGGAAAAGCCGAGGATAAATCCCCAGTGAGATCTGCTTCCCAGTCTCTGTATCCCTCTGGATCCAGGTGAACCTGGTCCACTTTCATCAGGATGCTCTTAGGGAGCAAAACCTGCTATGCAGCTCGTACCTGCTTTCTGCTGGCTATCCATCTTTGTTAGGGCTGGCAAAGAGTTGGCACATCTCTCTCGTCACCCTGGTCCATTCCTGAGCTGCTCTTTTGTTCACTGGAGCAAAAAGCAGGTCGCATGTGAGGGGCACGGCAGCTGGGGCCACTGTCTGAAAATAAAAAGGCCCCAGGGATAAAGGAAAGCTCGTGCAGCCCTGTTTCACACAAAGGGGAATAAACATATGGAATAGGTTAACAAGTGAGGTGGCTGAAGCCACGCTATAAATAAGACTATAAATAAGTTCAAGAGGCATGTCGACAGGCTGCTGGGAAAAAAAAAAACCAAACCTGTGGGGATGAAGGGATTGAGGGTATTAGGATGGGGGTGGAGGGACCCAAAAAGCAGGCTTATGGTAAAAGGAAGGTAAGACAGAGAAGCAGTCTGGTCCCTTCTTGTTTCAGCTGTGCTGCTTCAGAGGAGAGAGCTGTTTCTGACCCATGTGTCTGAACCAGAAGTGCTTGGTCCCTTCGGCATAAGGCAGGTTTTGCCCCTAAAGTTGGAGAGTGCTGAAGAGAGTTGGTAGCGTGGTGTAAGAAAGTGGGTGTTACATGCCTCTGGTTTTGGAGCTGCTCTAAGGGGTGGATGTGTGGGTCTGGAGGCTTGTATGATCAGAAACACATCACCACTTGGGTGTAGCAGATGTTGTTTGGTTGCTTTGGCCAACTAGCACTTAAGGAACTAAAGCATGACCAAAGTTCACCAAGGCCACGAGTCTCCAAGTTTTTAAGTAATCTTTTTTGCTGCATAACAGACCTCTTTAATAACTCTGCACTGGAAAATCCCAGTGCTTAAATCAAACAGGAGACGCATCCTGAGCTTTGCAAAGGAAGGTGTTTCTAAAATCCTCACATGGACAAGCAACCCCTAGCCAAATGGAGAGAACATCCTATGTTGTGATACTTGCAGATCCAGCCAAAATGATTTTATCAGCTATAGCAGCCACTATTTTGGCTGCCATGGTGGGAAATGAGCTGGGAATCTCCAGAGTGAGAAGCCAAGGTTTGTTAAAGCGGGATTTTTAAGCCACATTAGTGGTGGGTTGCACTTACAGGGAATGCAGCTGATAGGTTTCAGGGGATTCCTGATGCTTGTCCTGACAACAAAGTCTTGATGTCTGCTCTGACTGCCTGGAGCCTGGCATCATTCACAACAGAAAGGAGACATTAGAACCCCTGCATTGCTTGCTTTGAAAATGGAGCTCTCTTACTACCCAAGTGAACACTACAGAGATCTGTCTATCTTGCAAAGGTGACAGCGCACCTTTTCTTCAGCTGGGTTGAGACTTCTGTCCCCACCTTGGCCATAAGAGGCCCTTCCGAGATTTTAGGCAGAAGAAAGCCCAGTTTTGGGATGCTTTTGCAAATACTAGTAGCTACAATCTGAGCAGCGTGACCTAAGGTGCAACATGTCTCTGGTGAAACTTGCTGGTGAAAATTAAGGCATCGAAGGAACATTTATGCCAATGACTCTTGTGCCTGTGAGTGCTGAGATGTCCGGGCAAGTAGGTGTGGTTTTTGCGAGTTGCCGTATTTTGCAGCTTCTGAAATTCCAGCTCAACTGAAGTGCAGGCACATAAGTCCCTTTGCAGATTTGGGCCTTGGCGCAAATATTTCAGTTCAAAGTTTTCTGTACACATATCCAGAAAGTAAACCAATGTGATGTTAGCCTGTAGACATCACAGCCCATAGAAAGCATCATCAGATGGTTCCTCGGAGTTAATTCATCCATTCATTATTAATGTGTGCCTGGAATTTCAATTTACTCTCATTAAAATGTGATTGATGGTAAAGATACAGCAGATTACAGTCACACCGCACTGGCTCTTTCCTTGCACTCAGCAGAACAAGCCCAGTGCTGCTTCATGGGCAAAATCAGGCCTTTTGCTTTGCTTTTTGTCCGAAGTGGGTCTCTCTATAGTAACTGCTTTTCCTTTGCCTCTTTCAAAACAAAAATTGCTGCTACTTAATTGCCATGCTGTAAATTGACAAAAATGGAGAGAAATACAGCAAAACCATACGAAATGTCACTACTGGGCTTGCAGTTTTAATGCAGGCACAGTAAAGAGATGCTCAAGGGGGTGACGCTGATGCCCCGATGCCTGAAGCTGGCGATGAGGACTTCGCCGCCGTTAAACGGAGCAGTCTCGCCATGCCGCCCGGTCACTACCACCCTCTTCCTCCTCCAAACACAGGCGGCAATTTCCCACATAGCCTGGCCAGGCTCCAAGCTGTGCTCTGAGCCAAACCCTGGCCTGTAGTTATACAGGAGTTAAGGCCTCATTAGTTTCTTATTCCCATGTCAGCAGGCTGTTAGCAGGCTCAGAGTTGGCCAACCAGTTTCTGGAGGCGAGCCAGCCGGCAGCAGCACGGTGCTCAGTCCCCTGCAGCAGGCGCTGGTGCCATCGGAGAGAGGCATTTCGCATGCATCCCGTGATACTGGTTCCAGCTCTTCTTCTCCCAGGGGATCCAGCTTGAGTTAAGTTGCGTAGTGGAGGGTCCCAGGAGCTCCATGCCAGACTCCACTGCTGATCCAGGCTCCTGGGGAGATGTTTCTCCACCAGCTACTTCTCTCTTCATCTGGCCTCTGCTCTCCAAATTCCCAGGTGTCCCGATGCAGAATAAGCTCTTCCTGATTGCTTGGTTCCCTGGAGAGCTGTCTGTAATCCTGTGTGTTGTGTTGGATGGTGCTCTCCTCTGTGAAGCAAACATCTAAAGAGTTGGATACCCTTTCATCTCTCAAGCCAAATTTTCAATGCTAAGTGGGAGTCAGCAGGGTCTAACCTGGTCTTCAGATCTTCTGGGCAGCTCCAGCCTCAGCCTGCAAAAAGCCACTCTTTTCATCTGGCACTAGACACAAAATCCACTGGCAAGGGTTTTTCTTCCCTTACATGCGGATGGGGAGAGCACCGTTGCAAATGATGCTTAAAATTCAAGCTGGCAGGAAAGCTCTGAAATGCCTTTGAAAGGCTGAGCAAAACATTTATGTAAGGCTGTGCGGCCTGTCCCTGGAGAAAGGGGAACTGCTGGTGTCCCAACATGGTTGGGTTTTTTCACCTGTTCACTCTTGATCTTGTTCATGCCTTTTTTTTTTTTTTTTTTT
>VZTL01065502.1:47878-77541 GCA_013400535.1 Scopus umbretta | reverse complement strand
TCTCCTTGGTAATATGGTCCATATGTTTGTTACCCTTCCCCTGAAAGTGACACCAGTGTTCACATCGCACACCTCTACCTTGCAATATTTTCCTAGAGTGCAGCGGTTTGCTAGGAGGAATTTCAAGCCTTTTTATAATTTCCAAAGGTGACAATTAGATCACTGCCTCCTAACTGCCTCTTGCAGTGAAAAGAAACTCCCATTTCCTTTACTTTCCCTCATACCAATACCCAGGAATTTCCGAATGCTTTGTGTCATTCTCCAAAGCTCTATCCCTCCAGGGTAATTGCAGAGTACCTGAGACAAGGTCATGGATCATATATACATTTCTCTAGATGAGATGTAGCCATTCCTTTGCAAAGCAAAACCTCATTGTCCTGATTTACACACTATTCCCCGTGCAGCTTGACACCATCTCGGTTGCTTTCATTTCTGCAGCATTACAGATGGGGAAGGTTTTCTGCCCTGGGAAATGAACTGCTTTAGATGAAGAACATGGGTATCTGGACCCTTTACCTCCCTCTTACTCTGTGATCTCTCTCCTTCCCTGTGGTTAAGCAGAGGTATGCTTGCTAGGCGTCATCTGGTCCTCTGCGTACGTCTCGTGTGGTGAGGTGCTGGTGGGTTTGTTAGGGATGTGCCGTTACAGACTCAGAAATGGAGGGCCATTTTCCAGGCTGACTTTGGTGTCGTCGAGGACCATTTACTGAATGGCACCAAGTCCCTCATTCAGGCAAAATTCCAGCTCAGGACAGCAAGCTTCTACAGACTTAAATTTTACTGAGTTTCACTTATTTTTCAGAGATAGACTCTGCAATGATCTGAGCTTACAAGGGTGTTTCTGGGTGTTCCAGGGCATTCAGTGCCATTTTCTGAAAAGCTATGAAAACTCAGCAGAGATTACATCAAACTTACTTCCAGGAAAGTAAGAAACACAAAGACTGTAGGAGCTAAGCAGTTAAACAGGAGGAGGGAATCCAAAGAGCCTGTTTATGAAGAAGTTTTGCAAATCCCAGTTAGAAAAGTCCAGTAGTATTTTGGGGTAGGTGAAACAGAGAAGTAATAGGAAGAAAATATCCCATGTACAGTGGGGGAAATATTCCTAGCCAGAAGTCTTGAGCAGAGGGGATCAAGTACAGCGTTCCTTTCAGAGTCAGAAGAAATTGCTGCTGAAAGCAAAGACATCAACAGTCTGTCTGAGTAGCCATCCAGATTGCTGTTCATTCGTGCTAATAACTTTGAACAAAGAGAATTCAACAGAAATTTCACCAGCAAGTGGCACCTCTTCCAGACCTGTGCTGTCAGGCAGGAAGCTCAATATAGATTTGAGATGTTTGGGATCTGAAACTTGAGTAATACAGAAGACCTAATGGCCTTCCTGTCAGATTCTCTAAATTACAGAATTCAAATCTTCTCGCTGCTGGCTGTGACTTCAGATATGCCAAAATTTCATTAACTCTTTAGGCTTTTTTTCGTGAGTTGTCACAATCTCAGACAGGAGCATTATCCCAATGCCTTCATTTTGAAGAGCTGGCACTTCTTTCTTTAACAAAAGAAGAGGACGCAAAGTTGAGAACGTGATGAGCCCTGTGGTTAGGGGGCAATTTCTGTCCTGGTTCAGGAGGCATTTGGCGGTTGCATTGTGCTCTCAAATTTTTTACAGGTGGATAGTAAATGTACAGTTTTCTCCTTCCTTGTTGAGTGTAGGAGCTCTGAGATCAGGATAAACTGCTTTCAACTTCTTGATAAAATGCTTTCTTTTATGTATGATAATGAACTTTCCCTTCATACAAAGGGAGGCCATATGACCAAAAATGTGTGATGGGTTTCCTTCTCCTCAAGTGATGACAGCCAATGAACCAGCCTCGCGTTGGGTATAGCACAACACTTAAAAATGACATGCAATGGCATTGACTAATTTGCTGTTTCAATAGCAATTCTGGTTTAGGCCCTTAGAAAGTCTCCACCTTTTCTCTCATGTATATACTGTCCAGCAGTAACGTATCTTTACCCCTTCCATGGTAAGGAAAGCTCTACTAAGACAGAGCCAAACTCTTTGGGCAATGAGGTAGTGAGGAATCCTGCCTAGCATTTGTTTCACGCTGTACCACTCTTGAGCATTTGTCTAAGCCATCATGCAAAAGAAAACTTGTCTAACTTGAAGAAAGTGCCTAGAGAAAGGCCAGGTTTTGTATTTCAGGTGGATTCTGCAGTTGATTAAAAAATATTTGCCAACCTCAAGAAAACGGGGCTCTTTTACATTGCAATGACTCTGCAAGCCAAGCAGCAGAGGAAGCGGGGAGACGTGGCTAGCACTGCCACAACAGAAGGCTAACACAACGACCAGATTCTGTTTAAGCCCCTAGATTACCCATTTATTGGAACTGATTTCCCGAAGAGTTGGATCTTCTCTGAATTATACAAATAGATATCTCATAAGTTTGCACGGAAGGAAAAAACCTCTTAGCTTCCCAAAGGAATCTGGGAAGATCCCATTTTCCAAAGGTACTGATGGAAGCTCTGGATACTTAGCCCTGTACCTGGTTTTATGTTCAAGGAGTATTTTATACACCTCATGGACATTTTATATTAATGCACTGTGAATTTTCTGTGGTATGGCTCTAGGTGAATATTGATTTTGTAGCACTCTCCAGAAAGTTGCATTTCTCCTGCACTTTGGAGGGCAGAAATCCCAGGTTAAAGTTGCTACAAGAGATTTCAGCCATTGCCACTTCTGTATATTTGATTATAGTATCTACTTGCATAGACTATGACTGTGCGTTATCTTCTGGATTAGAGCTTTCTCCCTTGGTATGTGAGGTGGCTGCAAAGGAGACACACAGCAGCATGTGTGAATGCACACTCACAGTCAGCTTGTTTTGTTGCTGTCTCACCATCGTTCATTCTGCCTTCACACACAAGGCTGTGTCTGTGTGTAGAAAAAATCAGCTGGCAGGGGAAGGAAAATCTAACCCAGCATAAAGACTTAAATGCTTCCTTGGAGCATGCCAGTTCCAAGCAAGCTGGCAAGGCTGCCCACTAATTTTGGACATTGGCGTGCAAAGAGACATCTCATTCCCGGCAAGTGAAGAAGCTTTCCTTAGGTCTAGGTGTTAGTGGCACAGGAATGAATACATTGGATTTCTGTTTCCATTTGCCTGGAGATGTGGATGAAAACCTGAAACAACACCTGCTGACTGTCAAATCTGAATGAACTTGCTAGGCCTGGAAAAAAAGTGGGGGAGAAGAAATCTACTGCTGCGTTTGCCCATATTTTACCTTTGGCACTCATCTATTTCGTAAAATCATCAGCTGTCTGGGAGTCTGCCTGTTGCTTAGCAGCAGAACAGTTCTCCTGATGCTCTGGAGGACTCTAGCTAGGGACATCTCAGAGGAAAGGATTGGGCCATTATTGCTTTCAAAGAGTGAATTTCTTTTTTTCTTTATCCACGAACTATAGCGGCAAGTAGTTTACAGAGAAAATACCGTGTTCCTCAGTAATTCAGTTTAAGGATGTACAGAAAGAGTCTTGATGTCTTATTTAGAGTACCGTGTTATTCACAAAATTTATCTGGGTCTTTGCTGCCAATGCTATCATGGGCAAATGTTTGCACATTGAATAAGACATATGTATCGTTCTGGTTTGTTGATAGCATCATGGATCAATAGCTGTCAGTGGATTATAGATAATCTGTGCCGCGCAATATTGCTTGGGGGGGTGCTCAGAAATTCAGATAACACAATAAATAACTAGGCGTGCGGGTATTTGTTTTGTTCTGCATTGACATCCAGCTAAGCCAGAGGTAGCACCTTATGTTTTTTCCTGTGCCTTCTATGAGGGTGGCACAGAAGAAACAGTACAGGGGTACATGCTGGCTCTCAGCGCAGTGCTCTAAAGTCACTTACGCCATCGTCCTATTCCCGAACGCCCCAGAACAGATATGTGAATTTAACAAATATTCAATCCCTTTCTGTCTTTTTAGACAAGCCCGGTTTTGGAAGGTATACAAGCTTTCACCCAGCACAGCTGGATCCAGCGGTGCAGCAGCTGAAGTGGCTGATCTTTGAGCAAGTGATATACGGGTGAATAGTTCGGAGAAGACACATGACAGCATAGGACTGGATAGGAGCAGAAATTCCGCCTCAGCACAAGAGGCCAAGTCCTTACGAACAGCACTGAAATTACGTCCTGTGTGCTCTACTCCGCTCTACCGCCTGCTCTTGGAAAACTTCATCCAACTTCATCTGGCTGTCCAGTCCGGTGCAGCCGCTGCACCTTCTGCATGCAAATTCCCGTTGGCTCAATGTAAGAGATGCTCTTCCATAAGGTCCCGTGCCTGGTGGCTGGACATGGAGAGTGCCACCACAGCTCTGAGCACACCATCTCTAACTTCTGCTGGGGCTGAGCATCACAGTGGCCCATGGTGACTTGTTGCAGCTCAGCTTCCTCCTGCTGCAGTTCAGTGCCAGAAGAATTAGAAAATCCAGTGACTTCCCAACAGGCCTTCAACCCTGTCGCACAGCTTAGTTGGAGAGGTTTTCAACCACATTTGCCTCAGGGACCAAGGTTTCAGAGAGTCCTGGCTCAGGCCCAGCCCCTCCTGTGCATTGCAGCCCCATTGCAAAAATCTGCCTCTCAAGTTCCCTGCTGTCTCCCATGCCTGTTTCCCATCTACTCTCTGCATGTGATATTCCTCACTTGGAGCAGACCTTCACAGGCTGCCCCCCTGCGATCCCACCACTAATCCAGGCGCCAGTGCCAGCCCTGTTCTCCAGCTCGCGTTGGTCCCAAAGTACCTCCTGTTGCCTTTCCTCGGAAGAAGAGACCATGGCCTCCTTTCTTCCACTTGACTTTTTGAACACTTGCCCCAAACTCATAATTCTATTTGGCTCTGATGGCCAGCGCACAGCTTCATGTTGGCCTCCATGTGGCGGGCCAGACGGTACATGAATTTAGAGCTGGCACAAGGGGTGGATGGACATCAGCTTTCTTACCCAGGTACTTTGGGATGCGTTGGCATCTGTTCAAGCAATTTCTTGCTCAACCTGGAAATTCCTATCTATTGCTGTAAAGGTAATGGGTAATGTTATGCAGCACTGAGGAAAAATTCAAGGCCCAAATGATTCCCATGTCGTAAAGAGGTATTCTGAACTTCTGGCGTTAGATTTGACTGATGGCACCCGTTTGAATCAAGCATGTTGCTATACACCAAAGCTCACCTCTTCCAGCTGGCACAGGGAGACCTGGCTGTGTTGCGTCTGCTTTGCACCTCATCAGCAGCGAGGATGATGCTGGAACCAATTTAGGTGGTGATGTGGTAGACAGCGCGTGAGGCAGAGCAGGATGTTGGGAGTGGCTCCGCATCTGTCTCCCATCATGGGGTCTGGCTGGGATTTTTTTGGCTGGCTTTAAGAAGAGCAAAGCTTAGCGAGAGAGGAGCACATGCGCCCGCAGTGCACAGTCGTGCCTGGGATTGCAACTGGAGAGGGAGCGGTGTTTAATGAATAAAGGTTATGGCACGGGGCTGGGTGTTGCAAGATCTGAGCTCTTCCGCTGGGTCTGTGTCACTCACTGGTGAGATTTGGATTTGTCGCTTCAGCCCAGCAGGGCCCTAAGCTCTTTCTCCGGTTGTTAAAATGCACAAAATGGTCTTGATGGGGTGTGGTGCAGCTTAGCATTTGGAAAGAAGTGTAAGGTTGGTTTATTGGTGAAAGAAGCCTTAGAAAAGCCAAAGCATCATTATAACCCTAATGCATAGAGTAATTGAAGTTGGAAGGGACCTCTGTAGGTCATCTGTATACCCCCTGACACTCAAAGCCGAGTAATGCTTGCTTGTTGTACTGCTAGCTTGCAGCATTTTCTTTACTGGTTGTACATGGTTACGTGAATTTTGAATTTTTGATACTGTTTCCTTGCAAAATTCTTTCCATTGCTTGTCTGATCTGCATATCTTTTGAGTTTGAGAGAGCTGTTTGGGTTGAATTGTGCCAAAATGCAGAGTGGAGCCTTTCCTCTTCACACCCTCTGCTCCATGGACAAATGCCTGGAAAACAGTCTGAGCAGATTTCAAGCCTGTGGATCCTCAAAGAGGGACATGGTTTATATCTGGGGCTCTGATGCATCAGGGGAGATGGCACTGCATGCACAAAGATGGCTGAGCCATGCGAGGGCCAACTCCTAAACTGGAGCAGATGCCACCCATTTGGCTTCGCCATGAAACCCTGTGCTATCAACAGCTGTTGGCTGGGCAGATGGACCCCAAGTGGCTCTGCTGTCCTGGCAGGCAGGCAGAGGTGAGCAGCTGGAGGAGGTAATACCAACAGCCATAAGTCTGCCCACCCCTATCAGGTGTCCAACGCAACTCAAGCCTTATGTTGCAATGAGACCAACTGAAGAGTGCCTTGATTTGAGGGATGTCTTGGACAGCCTAGGCTGAAAGGTTTGGGGCAGGTCGTTAGCCTCTTCTTCAGATCTGTGTTTCCTGGGCTTTTAAAACTTTCTTCCAACCCACACACCTCTTAGAAGCCCTCAGCCATTCCTTCTCCCCCAGTTTAAATAAAAATGCAACCTTTTTGGTAGTTATCTGTCTCCTCCCCAGCGCCTCCTCAACAGGGCATAGAGCTTATGTCTGCTTCACGTGGGCAGGCACTCTTTCATATTTTGCAATGTATGAAAGGCTAACAGAAGAAAGCTGTTTGCTATCTGTGCTGTGGCTTAATCCTCAGTCTCCAATTCCCTCTATCAGCACTATCAGCAAGACTTTTCTCTCTGCTACCATGTTGCAGAACAGCAGATAACATAATCCTAAAACCCAGGTACAATTTTGACCCTTCCACCGTACCGAGCTTATTTTTGAAAGCAAAGTCTCTTGCATCAGATGAATCACAGCTGGTAATATTCTCCTTCAGCCTATATTTTCTTAATATCAAATCAAGCCCCATGTGCTTTCTGCTGTCTTATTTTCTGAAACTATTTTCAGTTTTAATTTGAAAATATCTTTTAATGTGGCCATCCGTATAAGACTTTCTGGTAAGAGGAATCAAAAAAATTCCATGATGCATCTTTCCCTCCTAAAAAGCTTTGATTTATGACTAAAAAGAATTATTCTTGCTGCCCATAAAGTAATTTTTCCAGCATGTTGGTTACACACAGGGTAAGATTAGTTCCAAATCCAGATAGCTGTGGGTTTATCAAGCCATCTAAAATGCACATACACATACACGTGCACATAGGCTTAATAAAGATTCAGTGGGCCAATTTTTCTGTTACATAGAGTAAATTCAATCAAATTAATTAAGTTACCTTGGCTTGCTACCAATGGAGTTGAGACTGGGATATGGCCCAAGGGCTGCATCTGTGTAGGTATTACCACGATCACCTGTGCTCGTCTTAGACCAGACTTTTTCTCTGTGCACCAATTACCAAACAATAGAATATTATATGGTTTCTTTCATATTAACATATATGGTTTATTTTATATTAACATACTCTTGCAACCATAAGGTCTGCTTTACTTACAAACAATAATGTCTTATAGGGACATATTTGCATCCTTAACTGCATCACCAGTAAAAAGCAGATGATTGATGAAGGCACTTTTTGGCAAAGCCCAAGTGGTTTGGGTTTAAGCCCTATGGAAATTTACTGTGAGCCAACCTCCAAACTCCCACGGGTGGTCATGACACATCTGTGCAGGGAAAGACTGTGGCTGAACTTAATGGGTTAATGCATTAATTAGAAAGGGTATGAGGAGGCCTTTTTCCAGGGAAGGAGCTGCTGCAGCGCTGGGGTTTCATGGAAGTAGTTGTGACCCTGCCATCTCCGGTCTCACAGGCTGGCTTGGAAATCACAAACACTACTGGTTTGTGTGTGCACGTGGGTGTGAAACCCTTTCCCCACGTCCTTAGAGTGTGTTTAATTCTCCCCCAAGATTAGGAAATGCTTTTATTTTTTTCCCCCAGCATCTCCAAGTGGCTGTGCCCATTTGATAGTGAAACTCCAGAGGCTGGAGCTGGAGGAAAACCTTTGCATATCATGGGCTTGGGATTAAGGATCCTGCAATCATGCTGTTACCTCTGAAGCTGCTGCTCCTTAAGGAGTTTATGCCACCTGTGCCTGTGCCACGGGCACGCTGTGGGCTGCAAGGACCTCAGCAGATCCTGGCTGCCATGGTTAATCCTGCAGGTGCCAATGGTCCTCTAGCTCAGGACCTGACCCTGTGTGGTATCTGTTGTACCAAGAAAAAAGGGGAAAACCTCCTGAGCGATCCAGTCCTTTGCTAAATTATCTTCGATTGCTGTGCAGAAGGGTTTGATGTGTAAATTAGACAGTAATTTAGAGAGAAACTTGGCTCTTTGTTCCTTAATGTGGTCACATGCTGCTAACGGGGTGTTGTGTCCTGTACATGCTGCAGTGCCTGATGGCACCTCCTGCTTCTGCAGCTGCCCAGCACCAGTGGCTGCTGGAAACCCTTTCTGAGCCCTGAGCTAGCTCCATACAATGGGAGCAAAATCTGCCTGCTTTAGAAAAGCCACCCAAAATGGCTTCTGCATCCCTAGTATTTCTCTTTCTTAACACAAAGTGATTACTTACATAGTTTGAAGGCATCTTTTGAGTCAAGTCAAATAAAGCACCAGAATTAACTATAGCCAGGAGTTTTCAAACTTGTTTGGGGTATTTCTAGTTTTGGGTTACCTGACGTGCGATCTCCTCGTGGACCAAAAGCCTGTGCTGTTGTCCCATTGTCAGGTTGCTCACACGAAGACCCCTAAAATTTTCCAGTAAGTGGAAGATCTTGCTGCTTGCTTCTCTTTGTAAAAAGAGTTTGCCAGCATATGCATAATACATGATTATAAACCCTCCACCTTCTGTTTCGGGTCTTTCAGGGTGGAATTAAAACAAGCCACACACAACAGTGTCTCTTTGGGACTCCATATTTAAACATTATTATTTTCCCTTGTGGACAGCAGGAGAGGAAGAGGCAGTGACAGCTGATGGCAGAGGAATTTGAGCAGCTGGAACAGGGTAAAATCCAAGAAAACAGTGAAGTTCTGGTAGATTTTCTCCCTGTCGTGGAGTCTGAATAGTTTTTCCATCCCACCAAAAGAGTCATGGTAGGGAGTTTAACTGTTTAACTGTAACAAGGAGCATGCTGTGAATAAAAGGTGCTTCCAAGAGCATCTGGAAACATTTCCCACCCCAAGCAGAGATTGGTGACTCCTGCTGTGAATGCTTTGCAGCATCCAAAAAAAGAGAAAGATGTGCGGGAAAAGAAATTCAGCTAGGACATTTTCATGGGTGGGGTAGCAGCAGGTGGAGGAAACAAGGGCTGGGAGCAGTGGGTGCCCCGCGGTGACACTGGTGTGCTCTGCTGTGAATGCAATGCCACTGACCCAGAGCAGCCACTGGGCTCTGTGGTGGGTCACACAGGGTTTGTTTTCAGCTAACCGTGTGCCTTTTGCAGTGGGAACAACCTGGTTAAGAGCTATGCGTGGTCTGGTGAACCTCTTAGAATCATGGAATCATTAAGGTTGGAAAAGACCTCTGAGATCATCTAGTCCAACCATCAACCCAACACCACCGTGCCTACTAAACCATGTCTGGAAGTGCCACATCCACACATTTTTTGAACACCTCCAGGGATGGGGACTCCACCCCCTCCCTGGGCA
The DNA here is from genome assembly GCA_013400535.1 of Scopus umbretta. Taxonomy (NCBI): domain Eukaryota; kingdom Metazoa; phylum Chordata; class Aves; order Pelecaniformes; family Scopidae; genus Scopus; species Scopus umbretta. Next base: position 67,872 of record VZTL01065502.1, on the reverse strand, counting down.
GCCTGTGCCAATGCCTCACCACTCTTTCAGGAACGAAAATTTTCCTAATATCCAATCTAAATATCCAATCTCGCAAAGGGTGGCAGGTGTCCTGGCTGGCAGTGGAAGGAACCCCCCAGGTTTTTAGTTTCTAAGTGAGGCCATTTGCTGGGGGGCCATTTCTGCGATGCTCATTTTTTGGCAACACCTGACCGTGGCCAATTCACAAAGTGGGCGACACCCTGCTGAAACAACACCGAGGATCACTTTGGTCTGTCTGATAGACGGATTCGTCCCCTTCTATATGCAAATCACCTCTGCCATGGGCAAGTGCCCGTTACAGAGCTGGAGAGGTAGTGAGCTCCTGTGCCGCTTTGCCCAGTCTATTCAGGAGGGGCTCTATCTCTCGCCTGACCCCCTCTTTGTTTTGTTCGGCTCAAGGTTTTGTAGTCAGTGTGCAAAGCTGCAAAAACCTGCTGTTCAGTTACCGTGCTCTGACACAGATTTTCTGTATGACCTTGGTCCAGTTACTTGATCTCTCCGTGTTTCAGTTTCTTATGGGAATATTAAGGCTTACCTTACCTTCGGGACATGCTCCTTATTGTCTGCAAGGGGCTAGGGGATCACGGGAGAGAAGGATGGTACACGACTTAGCACTTATGTGTGCTATAAACAGTTTCAGCAAGATGCTTCTCCCTTTCCTTTCTGCAAGCACATACCTTGCTGGCAAGGCTTGCTCTTCAGCCAGTCCTGGTTGCCATATGTTTTTTAAGCGCTGGTAGATATGGCCATCGAATGATGCCACTTTTAAAGAACAAGATAGCCTTCAGAAGATGCATAACCCGACCGCAGGCTCATCAGTGGGTCACAAACGTTGTCCGTGAGAGCATGGTTAATTCACCCCAGCTGCTCGAGGTGCTCCAGTATCATCTTGTGCTCCGATTCTTCTCCTTGCTGCCTCTCTAACAGGGCAGGTTGGGTATATTACTCTTTCCTGGACAATGTCAATGGAAAAGCAGAGATTATTTTTTTTTTAATGACTTGCCTCATGAAAGAGTTTTTTCTGAGCTGAGCATAGAATAGCTTCTGTAACCTAACGGAGGCTGTTCAGCACAGGCTGTTCACTTTTGCTGGCTTCCCAGCGGCAAACTCCCAGCAAGAGCCTCAGAGAGTGATATGTGGGGAATAGATAAAAGACATAATATGGCAGAGAAGAAAATCTGAAAGTTTTCTCATGCATGTGTCTGTCTGTTGAGATGTATTTATTATCAGTTTCATATAATTTTATATTTTCCAATGTATTTCAGATATATGGTATGATATAAAAATATGGACTCTCACGACAGTGTTATAAATGATTGGAAATTACCAGCTGGGAAGTTTGTCATCTGCAATATATAACACAATGGAAGCATGTTGTATTAAAAAAAATCTATATTTCAGAAATAAAATAATAAAAAAGAAACCCTTGTCAGAAGCAATCTGTTTTCCAGGAATATTCTGGATGTAAAGTGGAGATTTATAAACCCTGCAGTGTGTGCACAGAAAATGGATGAAAACATGAGCTGCTGGTTGGTGTTAAACTGCAGTGGCATTCCTGCAGCTCTCTGCATCCAAGCCATGTGTACAGCAAGGACTGTTTCCAGCTGGGGATCCAGCAGCGCTGCCTTCCTCCTTTCCAAAACTTTGGGAGACTGTGCTTTCCTGGCAGGGTTTGCATGGGTATGGGACAGATGTTTGCTAGTCAGCAGTTGGCCTTGCTAAGCTTTGGACATGATTCTGGACCTTTTTTCCCCTCTTTTTTCCCCCTGGAGACTAGGAAATGAATGCAGTTATTTTAGATGAGGATGCGAAGAGTTGCTGTTCATCACGAAAGAAGCAGACATTTGCATTTACGTGAAGGTAACTAGAATTTTGACTAAACACGTATTTCAAGACAATTGTGCATCCACGGGAATACAATTCATGCTTTTGTGCCAGATATCCAGACATCTGTCAACTGAAATAAAACTGAGTGCGTTTGACTTCATAAAGAGCAGACTGTTGTTGCTAGGACTTGCCACCCAGAGAAGCTGTGGCAAATGGTGTGCGTTTGGCTATTGATAACTGTTGATCTATGTGACAATAGCAATAATAAGGCTAACCCAACAGGCTCATGGAAAGATGAAAAAATCCCCAGACTTTCATCTCGGGCTTGGAAACAGGCGGCATCTACAGTTCTTATGTTAGCAAAGACACGGAGGGATGTGGAATGAGTGTATAGAGGGCCAGAAGAGATGAAAAACATACTTCACATTGCATTTCTGTGAAAAATCACCTGCGGGAGCATGGTGGTGGGAAAAATGGGCCCACTGAGCTGACCAGTAAAGACTCACACGAGCAGCAGCCAGGGGCTTGACTGGGGCAGGGATATAAACCTGCTTGTCTTGGCCTGAGCAGCTCAGTGCTGGTGAATACCATTCACGAGAAAAGGAATACCTAATGTTTTAATTCAATGGATAGCCTGATGTAGGAGTCCTTCCATTCTATGGCATCCTTGAAATATCCGTTTTTCCCAGTCTTTTAACCATCTGCTAGTCATTAATATCACTTTGGAAAGCCAGGAATTTCTTTTCCCCCCAAAGACACGTAAGTTTCCTTGCTTCCTTGACTCTTCACAGAGCCTCCAAGAAAATCTCTCCCAGCTACTTGCTAAAAACTATTTTTAGGGAATAGATTTACTGCTGAAGAATAATTCGAGTTTTTCCTTCCATGCAGACATCTTCCGTGAGGCCACGGCACCAGTCTGTTCATTTGGGTGGGATAAGTGCACATGGCCAAGTTCACCTCCAGGAGTTGTCGGTGAGGGTGAGACTCATGGCAGCCAACGGCAACCACCATCTGAGCATAGCTTCGGCTCCTTTTATAGCCAGTGAAGAGAAATAGTCACTTCTAGAGTGTGAGGCATCTGCCCTAATGTAGCCATCTGTCTTAGGATGAGATGGATCATGGCCCGGTTTCTCTTGATTGACTGCAGTGGGAGAGCAGCGCAATTAGCTGAATGGATGGCGATACTTCAGGCGCCTAATGGTGGGCAGGATGGACACCTCCTTTGATCACTTCTGCTGGAGAAGGAGCTATGTCTACTATATGTGACAGGTCTGGAAAGGATCAGTGAGAGCTTTGGGTTCAAGTGTGCATGAAACTTCATCTACGCTCCTGGACGGCTGGTGGCACAGTGACCTCAAGGCTGGAACAAAATCCTGATGCATAATAAATACCTGAAATGGACGGAGAGGTACTCACAGGGCTGAGAGTGGATTCATTCAGTCCTTTTCAAATGTACTAAAAATAAGCACAAACACTAATGGCCTCTTCAATGGTTGGAAAAATATTATCGTTAATGGACTCCTATGCTCACTGTCCACTCTCTCCCTAAAATTTGTTTGGTGTCATTGGCCAAAGGCAGACAATATTGCCTAGGCTAATTCTCTCTGAGCGAGTTAATGGGCAACATGGGCACTCCTCGAGGGATTTCAGGTGGAAGAGCTGTGAAATATTTAGTGAGATAAGGACTGATACTGTTTCAAAATAGTCCAGAGCAACACATCAAAACCAATTTTTTAAATGCCAGAACTATGTCCCCTGTACACTGGTGTATTTTCTGCCCCCCCCCTTTTTTTTTTTTACAGAAATAGCCTGGGGAAGGGGGAAAACAAAAGCCAAAAGCAGGAGAATTTGACGGATCTATATAAGCCCTGCATTTATTCTAATCCAGCTGCCTTTTTTTTTTTTCTGGAGGTGGAAAATTTTGTTCTTGCAATTTATCATCTTGCATTATTACCTTGCACAAAACAGGGGAAGGTGGGGAATGTATTTCTGGTAATATCTAGCTGCTTTTATTAGATCATAGGCTAATTCCCAGTCTCTGTATTATCCAGTCTTATTTACACTACATTATCATTTCATTTACGGGCCCCTTGGAGCTTTCAGTCACTTTGGGGAGCTCTCTAAATTTGCCTTTCATCACGTATTAATGAAGTGTTAATAGCTCACCCAAGCCATTTTTGAGCAAATACCACGTGATATATTTGTTTTGTGCAAACAGCCCATGTGCTTTGCTAATATATGACCGGTGGGGACAAGGCATATGCCACCTTACTGCTAATTTCTTCTTCCATTGCTTGCACGCAATGTCCTGGCCCTTCAGGGACCAGAGTGGACCTCTCTGCAACAAACTCAGCTCCTGAAGCTCTGTGCACCATGTCTGGTGGCGAACAGCAGGAGAAGGAGGCAAAGTCATTGAAAATTGGGCAATTTCTGGAGGCTGGTCCAAGGCAGGAGATCTGCTAGATTTGCACACATCTGGCAGCTGGCATGTCCAGAAATGGGATAGAGCACTGCCTGGAGAAGCGAGGGTGGTGGGTTACCTCTTGCCACCCAAAGCAGTAAGGCTGGAGGTCCGAATCTGTGCCACGCTTTTCAGTGCGTTCAGGGATTTGGGGATTTTGACTTGCCTGTTACTGCCTGTCCTCTAGCAGTTAATTCTGTCAGCGTGTTTGCTTCTGGTTATTGATTTCTGGTAAGTTCTTCCATCCAGACTGAGAGCAAAATTTCCTGGATTTTTTTTTTTTTTTTAAAATGACCCCGGTGAATGAATTGAGCTGGGTAAAAAGGGAAGATTTGAATTCATGGGCAACTTTGTTCTTCTTTGCTCTTTTTTTTTGCAAAATAAGCAAGTTTCAAATGCATGGGGAGGAATCCAACCCTTTTTTTGCCAATTCCCACCAGACGGGAGCGTTTCATCACCTTTTTTTCCCCCAATAGTCAGGAAACATACATTTTTCCATATTCCCTTCCACGTTGCCTCTTGTGCAGTCCCCAGTTCAGGCGGCTTTGCCGAAAAGGAGCAAGGGGGTGAGGAAGGAATAAGAAACTACGTAAACTGTGTTACATTGTCCTACCTTCCCTTTTTTTTTTTGTCTTCAACTGCTGCCTGACACCTTCTGCCCTGACTTGGCAGCACTTTGGATTAGTGCTCCTGCAATACAGAGAAGAACAAAATCTGAAACACTGGGGCAATCGCTCCTGGGCACCACGCTGACCAAGTTGGCTGTTGCAGGATCCGGCTGCTGCACTCATCCAAGTGATGGGAGAAGGCATGGTGATGTGTCTTAAAAACAGTTTCAGGAGGAGCTTATTGACAGGTCATTAATAAATGCTCTGAGCCCATTTCAGATGTCAGGGTGGTGTGAGAGAGAGGGTGATAAGGCTTCTGCCGAAGGTTCCATTGTCCCTAAGACAACCTTCCCCGAGCAATCCCCAGCATCCCCTTGCTGCCAGGGCCATGGGACAGGGCAGCAGGGAGCTGTGGTGGGGATAATGGAGACTCCTGTTCTGCACAGATCATGGCCATGATCACTTTGAAGGACTGGGAGAGACGATGCTTTCCTGATGAGCAGACCTCAGTCTGCGTTCCTGTTAGTGAGGAACGACATTTGCAGTCCCCTCCAACGGACAGGGATGTGTTTCTCGCAGCCTTTGCAGCCCTGCCTGGACCACGCTGTGTTACAAGACCCATCACGGAGCTCAGCTGAAGGAACATCACAGTGTTTAAACGTATTCAAGAAGCGCAGTGCCTCCTTCTTCTAATGCATCTCTAGGATATGTGACAGGATGCGACCCTCTTATAGCTGACCTTTTAATAACAATAAAATCACTCAGTGGTGCACTTTATTTTGATTTATCATTGCACAACATAAAGGGATTATATATCAAAGGAGGCACTAAAATGATAAGACTAATAAGAAGAGAACAAAGGAAGATGGGGAAGAACTGGAAGAAGTTTCATTGGTATTTTCAGTCAAAAGAGACAGGAAACCATGGCTTATCTTCAATGGCCCTGGGAAGGATTTTGTTTCTTCTTCCCAACAGCTGAAAAATGCAGAGATCATGTCAAAATAAACTCATATTCAAAAAAAATGTACAGACTATGTAGAATCTATCTCCAATAATTGGAGTACTGGACATTTTCTGCGGGCTTCAGCTATGTTACTTTTTGCATTTAAATTATTTTCGAAAAGGAGATGTATCCAAAGCCTTCATATATTTTGATTTTATTTCTTTTTTATCATCAGGACACTTTGATCCATTGACATAGCAAATATCAAAAGTTAGACTGACAAACACTTAAAGATTTTCTTTTAAGAGAAGTTGTTATGAAATGGGCAATCATTGCTCAAGAGCTGCTATTTTATGTCCCTTCCAAATGCTGAGAATAAAAGTTAGGGGGGTGGTTTCATGCCCCTACAAGTGATTTGTATAAAGTTTGCTGCTGGTGAGAGATTCCCAGCTGAGGTGGAGCAATTCCCGTTGTCTTTGGTATTGCAGCAGGGCCTGAGGACCCCGGTTGTGGCTGGATGCTGCACAGCAGTACATGGTCTCTCCAATGGATCTTGCCATGGAGCCCAACCTGGTTGTGCTGGCGTGGGTGGTTGTCCATCCCTTAGCACCAGCACATCCACTGTTGAGTCTTTGGGCACGGCGTGGAGCACCCATAGAGCGCCAAGGAAATGATATTAGAAGAAAACTTAAAGGTAAACCTTGGACTGAAGTGAAGCTCGCTGGTGGCCAACATTTGTCCTGTGCTCTCAAAGCATGGGGCATCGCATATAGAGAGTGCAGACATTGAGCCAGACTTGGCAATCAGCGACACCCCAGCAAGTCCCCCAGCTTCACTGCACATGGTGGTGAACCAAGGCCAGGAGCAGAGCTGGTCCTGAAGGTGGACCTGCAAGAGCCAGTGCACTGGAGGCTTCCTTTTGCAGGTAAGAGGCTGAGGCAAAGCAGACAGATAGCAACCATGGTGTTTGGGCGAAGAATATGCTTGTCAAAGTGACAAGCATGGCAACCAAAATGATCTGTGAATTTGAGTTACGTTTGAATAGATTCAGTAAAAGATGCCGGGAAAACTTCGGAAATGTCAAAACATGACTTTTTTTTTTCCTTTATGGACTGCTGAAAGTGAGTGTTTTGCATTTTTAAGTGATATTTAAAGAAACCCGCATTCCATAACAGCATTTTGGTTACAAAGATTGACTTACGGTAAAAGAAGAAAATTTTTTAAAACATGTCCTAATCATTCTGTATGAAACTAAAGGTTTGGAGTGAGTTTTTTTGTCATTTCTCAGCCAAGAAGCAGTCCAAATTCTCCCTTCCAGTTCTCCCTGACCTCCTCTCTCCTCCACTTTTTTCAGCAGAGCAACAACTGCACCAGGAAAGGTCTGCTACCAGGAGGCTAAAATCCAGCTCATCAACATAAGACATGGGAGGTCACCTAGTCCAGACTTTTTCTTTTACTATAAGCCTTAGAAATTACCAAACATTAACATTTCATCAGTTAAGGGATTTGGATGGCAGCTCGCACAGTAGCTGTCTAAAAGCAATACCGGTTGCGCTGCAAATCAGCCTTTCCAAGGGTATTTTGAGTGCAGCTGCTGTGGTTAATTCAGGTGCTGGCTGTGACTGTAAGACCACGTCACTTGACCAGTCCATGAATGTCACAGCTGGACTGCGGTCCAGTGTGTGCCTAAAAAGATGCAAATCCACTGGAGAGTGTGAAAGGAGCAAGACAAACAAGAATGAGGTCTGAAAACACACGGAAGGAGATCTTGCAAGGAAAGAAAAGAAGTATTTCTAACTAAGGGTGTGGCTTGCTATTTCAGGGGCTCCTGTCTTTAAGAAATCCACAGGCAGGTGTGAAACGGGTGTTGACGGGGCACTGGAAGATCACAGACACTGGGATGAGGGGGAGGAGGTGGACAGCAGCCAGAGCTGGAGAAAACACCCAGGTAAGAACGAGTGAGAGAGAAGTGCCTGAGCAAGTATGGGTGGGACTCTGATGCTCATTGCAGTCCCAGCTGAAATGGATACTTCAGCCCATTCCTGAATCAGGACCTTCATGAAAGACATTTTTGGCTTTGCAATGTTATCCTGTTGGCTAGTTCAGGAGCTGAATTCCTCACTGAGAGTTTCTTGCTATGAGGCTTGAGAGCATTTAATTTCTTATTCCAGGAGGAAATGGCTGAGTTCAAAAGGTTAGGTTGGGTTTTCTCCATCAAGTTCAGCTGACTTCATTTCACAGTAGATCAGGTTCATCCACTTATCTGAGGTGCCTGCCTGAGGAGGATGGTCCCATGGAGAGAGAGATGGCCAGAAGATACAACCAGCCACCAGCCCACCTAAGACCTCAATCACTTGCTCTCTGTTGGTTGTAGAGGAGTGTGCAGGAGTGAGCTTTTCCTCTATACGTTTCAGCTGGAAGTCTAAATTTAGGAGGATGAATTTGGCCATCTCTAAGTAGTTTTATGTTGCAAAATGTAAAAACTGGAGTGCTTTTCATGCGTTCCCAAGGGTTTTCACAGAGGAGTCTGCTTTTCCCTACTTGCTCACAGAAAATATTAAAAACATCCTTGGACCTGGATCACTCTCTTGCACAGGTTCACAGCCAGAGCCAGAGCTTGTGCCAGCACAGATGGTGTTGTTAGACATGTGAAGGGAATAAATAAAAAAAACAAAAAGACAAGAAGAAAAGTGCATTTCAAGAGTCGTCAGCCCTCCAACTTTGAAGTGCCAGGGCATGTTTGCTGCAGTCGTTTCTCAAGGTCCCCACAGAATTGCTGAGAGGAAGAAAGCCGTGTTTAGAAAAGCTGCCAGATGATGAGACCTGGGGATGTAGGGCACCGAGCAATCACACGGTGCTTTGCTTGCTCAAAGTGCACCTGCAGGGAGGAGAGCAGGGATGAGAGTGTGTGTCTTTGTGAGTGTGGGGGAGAGCAGGAAGCGATGGGTGATTCTCCTAAATGCTTAAAAATACCTGAAAATCCACCTTGTGGCTGCCCCTCTTGAACATGCACACATTTTTATATATATCCACGTATTTCTATGTGAATATGCAACTCCTTTTCAGCTGTGGGCTGTGAGCAGCCCACCAAGCTCATGCAGCTTGGCATGCCTGTGTCCTGTGTAGGTGTGAAGCCCTGAGCTTCCCAAAGCCCCGGGCATGCAGGAGACCTTCCTTGGTGCTGTCTTACGAAGTCCTGGAGGTGGCTTTTCCTGGTGTGACTTCCACAGGCACACGAGCATGAGGGTGTGGAGGAGGGGCAGAGTGATGCCGTTGTGCAGTACCCTCTTGCTCCAACTATTCGTCCTGAAGCAGAGCTGGCACAAGCAAGGCCACACGCTATGAACACAAGGGGACCCTAGTGCAGAGCATGTCCAGAATGACAGAAAAGGCACTCTCAAGGGGTTTAACCTCTTACAGCTGCTATTTTAGGCCCCTAGACCAAAACCTGGGCATCACTGAGATCCACCAGCTAACATCAATAGGTAGCGGTTTGTATTTACAGGTGAAAAAACCTTCTGTATCTTGGTGCCACCCACACGTTGGGCCCTGTAGGACTCAGCGGCAAGTTGGTGAGATCCTCAAGGGCCACCCTTGGGACCTGCTCCTTGACTGTTGTCAATGTTTGGTGTACTCTTCCTGCCTCAGGAACCCTTATCCTGGGTAGTATAAATACAGAAGCTTTTTAAGTATAGAAATAGGTAACTCCTTGACTGAGCCTTACTGATCTCTTTGCTCCGGTGCCTCCTGCCATGAGCTTGTCTGTAGCTGGTCCATGCCCACATGCTGATGTAGACTGCCATGTGCTGGGTTTGGCCATCTAGTAAGGAAGTCGTTCGAGCATCTTCTGAAGTTGTTTCAAAATCAGAAACTCCAGATTATTGCTGTTGATGAACCTTTTGCTGCTGTTTATAAACATTCTACAGCGAAGACTGCACACAGGAAACCAAACCCAGCCAGTTCTTCCCCAAAAACTAGAGGCTGAAATGCAGAAAAACCCTGGGTTTCAGTCTGGTCCTGGGGTGAAGAGGACCCTGCTCACCTCCAGTGATGACAGACTTGGCCAGCCCAATGGTGAGTGGCAGTGCTGTTCCCAAATGCTCTTTGATCCTTGCAGTCTGAAATCAGCCCCTTATGAATACTACTTTATTATGGGGGTGTGGGAGCAGCTCTAATTAACAATGCCATGACTCAGATTGCAAAGTAACGAGATACAATGAGAAGAAAACTCAGCCTAGAAGAAGTCACACCAGCGAGCGAGTGGCACAGGGCCTTTGAGTCATGGCTTTTTCATTATTTATCCCCCAACCGTGTGATCTCAGGCCAAACATTTAACCTCAGTGCCTTACTTGTCCCACTTGTAAAATGGAGGTAATATTTTCTGTGGCTTGAAGGAGATTTCTAATGGGAAACACAACGCAGGTATGAAGTACTGCTATTGCAAATGACTGCAAAGTCCTTATTTCTTTATACGCTTCATTTGCAAACCAGTTTTAGTCCATTTTTGCATTAAAATCTGGGGCCACAGGTTACATGGAGGAAGATTTGTAGAAGCAATTTCATGAAGGCCTTTCCAGCTGCATCACAGGGTGTATTTGCACCATCTTCCACCAGCCTGTGACCTGCCGTGGCTTATTAACCTGCCGCCTTGATTATCTCCCTACTGCTGATGAGCACTCCTGCTTGTTAAGGATGCTTTTCTGCCAGGTTTGTCACACTCTGGCTTCAGGTTTAGGCCTTGAGGAGCTCAGATTGATGGTGGATGATGAGGTCTGGTTATGTAAAACTCCTGGAGGACACGAGTATCTCCTGGATGGAAAATAACAACATAACAATGAGCGAACGGAGCCCTCTCGTCTCCTGCTCTTGGAGGCAGAAATCAAAGCCGTTGCGTGGTCCCACTGGCTTGCAGCATCTCACTTACGGGACTGGCTTTGCTGAACAAGCTCACTCTAATGAGCTGGCTGCTGACTTCCCCTGCCCCAGAAGCTCTGGGGTAAGAAAACATTTTCTGAACTTGAGGTTAAAAAACTCTGCTCTGTGTGACTCAAGAGGTGGACTTGGAGCTGCTCGAGCAGCCAGAGCAACGTGGCAGGCCAAAGTCCAAACTCAGAGCCACGTTTTGGCTGTGGTCGTGTTTTATTTAATTCAGAGTGGGAGATGAGCTGGTTTTAAGCCCTAGCATGCTGCGTCATTAACCACAGGGATGCGGTGTTTGCCCTATTCCTATATTCCTCCCCATCCTTCACCGAGTATCCTGACAAGGATGGGCTGTCAGGGCTTAGGAAGGCTCATGTTTTTACAAACAGTATGCTGGAGGAGAAGGAGGTGCTAGGGCTTGTGGTTGATGCGGTGGGCTGGTGGTTGGAGCAGTTTTCCAGGCAGAACCCAAGAAATGCTTTTAAAACATGCATCCAAAATCACAATAATTCACATGATTCCCTTGCCTGGACTGCTGCCATTCCAGCAGGCTGCATTCAGGTGAGCTCCCCTCACCCTGGGAAATTCTCTACAAATGATCGTCATGGGAAAACGACTGGTCCAAACCAGAACTGTCAGTGTTTTGAGAGAAATGGAGCTCAGTTGCTTCAAAGGGATACACTAAGGACCAGAAAATTTTTTAAAGCAGGTCACTCTTTGCAAAAGAGTCTCCGCCCCTGCTCTCAGCAGCAGCTCAACTTTTCTTTGTACTGAACCTGCATCTTTCTGGAGGGGAGGTGAAGGCACTGGGAGCATTACAGTGCAGCTTTCCCCAGCCTGCTGCTGCAGCACTGCCCCGTCCACGCTGTGCAGTGGAGGGACTGGAGGGTGCTGCAGCTGGTATTTACCTACCTGGGCCGCTGCATCGCATCGCTGCACGGGCGCATGCACCATCTGGAGACACACATCAGCCAAGCTAAACAGTCCCGGAGGGACCGGTATTTCACCGGGGCTGTGAGATGTGCTCTGCCAGGCAGCGGCCCTGGTTTTGGCCCTGGGAAGGGCCATCAGGCTGGAGCACTTGCACCGGTGGGGATGACCCTCCTGAAGGCACATCATTTGTGTTCTCCGCATGTCCATTTCTCCCATCCAAATATAATCACCATTCTTTGTTTTCCGTACTTTCCAACTATATAGGAGATGTGGTCCGTGGGTGAGGCTTTAGTTGCTTTCTGTGAGGAATACAGAATAGGACAAATTTTTCTGTGCGCCCAGCTTCAAAGCAAGGAGAGTCTCCTTGCAGTCTCCTGAAAGATAAGCCAGAGGCCTCCGGCTATGGCCCCTATTAAAAACGCAGTGTGATAAGTCTACCCTGGCCTATTGAACTGGCATGGCAGGGTCGCTCTCCCGAAAGCGCTTGATTTGCTACCCATAAAATTTTGATTAAAACATTGGTCTTATCTGGCACGACCACATGAGGCAGAGCCAAACCTGGTTCACCAACAACTTAAAATGTTGCTGTTTCCTTGGCTACCCTCGGGGATTAGTCCTTGGTCCAATGCATTTCGATATAGTTATCAATGATTTAAAGCAGGGTCTTTTCCAATGAAAAACTGCAGGTGGCATGACAACTGATGGACAGTGGGTGCCGGCGAGGGCAGGTCACTGTCACAAGGTGATCTGAATCCCCTGGTGAAGCACAGCCTGAGAAAACGCACATGAATAACAGCCCGATGCAAACTAATGCATCTGCCTCGGAGCAAAGGCTGCAAATCCGAGACACAGGAAACAAGAGGCTCAGGGAAGGACGTCAAGGTCGCCGTGTAATTGTCTCAACAAGCATTTTCTATGGCAAGAAAGAAGGGACCAACACCTTCCTTGGAGATAAAAATCCCCCACAGGCACGGGAACAAGACCCCGCCTTTCTGCACAAGGTAAGTGACACCCCCACGCTGAAGGAAAGGTGGCCAAATGTGCCACACACAGGATGGAAAAATTAAAAATATCCAGCAGCTGGAAAGCAGACTTTGTGCCATGGGGTTGAAGGAGTTTATCCTGCTTGGGGTAGCAAAGGGACAGCAAAAAGGGGACTTGGTTGGTGTCGGGGGGACATGTGCTTTGCAGGATGGCTGGAGAGGCGGCACCAGGTCTGGTGGCTGGAAGCTGAAGGTTGAAAAATGGCCATTGAACAAAACACACGTTGCTGGTGGAGGCGAGAACATCCCACCAGGAATCAGCAAAAATGGGTAGAAACCTTAGGGAAATCTCATACGTACTAATCATAGAATCATTTAGGTTGGAAAAGAACTTTATCATTGAGTCCAACAGTGATCACAAGCAGCTGAACTCCTCTCACCTAAAGTAAGACACGTACAGAGAGGTCTGTACTGGTCCCCCTGGCTCTCTTTAGTGCCAAAGGAGAAAAAGAGATGCCATTTAGTTGCCTTTTCACAGACATCTACCTTCAGAGGAGGGGAATTACACCCAGCAATGCCGGACTCTACTTTTTGTCCTAAAAGACCCAATTTCACCTGGTTTTGGAGAGCAGAGCCATGTCCAGGCAGTAAATCTGGAAGACCACAGAGGGACTCCCTGCTCCTCCTCCAGTGACCACCACTTGGTCCTGTGCTTTACCTCCCCTTTAGGTTGTCCCCAAGGACCATGCAAGAATATTTACCTCAATACACGTCTAGCCGTGTTTTCTGAAGTTATTCTCGACCTTTTCCTGAAGCATCAGAAAAAGCCACCAGTGGGGCTGGAGCAGGTGGTATCAAGGCTCACAGGAGGGTTTCCCTGGGTCACTGTGGCAAGTGCTGCCATGGATTTTATTCTCTCTCTGGGTGAAGGAGGGTCAGATGCACATGTCTCCGCTGGGCATATCACAAAATCTAATGATATCTTGATTTTTTTTATTTTACTTTTTTTTTTGGAGGGGTAGGCGACTTGATTTTTCTTGTGCACAATACAGTGTCCCCAGTTTGTTTACCTTTCTGCTGGGGTGAGGGCTTCCCCAGTGCCTCAGGGATGCTCCGAATCCCCGGCATTACATCTCGGATCAGCAAAGCCCCGGGGGCACCTGCAGTCCTGCACCCCATACACAGGTGGGGGATGCTCCCGAAGGTGCAAATTTGAGGAGTGGGGGGACATTTTGGTCAACTCCTGCACCAGGTCCATCTTCCATGTAAGGACCAAGCAGCTGAGGTGAAAAAAATCAAGATTATCATCAAAAAAAAAAAAAAAGTGAGCTATTTAAACACAAAATATTCTTTTATTTGTCACCGAAGGCTACACATGGTCACTTCTGTCTGTTCGCTTTTTTTCCTAGAAGGTATCTACATCTGCACTTATTTACAGCCTGGTTGTATTTACACAGTCAAGAATACAGTATTAGAAACACAAAGTGTCGAGAAAAAAAATTTCTCAAAAAATTAGTTCCAGACTTCAGGAAAATTATTACACAGGGTAATGACAAGAGTCTCCAGTGCTGGGCTTACAGATGCAGCTTTGATACAAAGTCCTCTTCTTGGCTGGAGCTGCATTAGAAGTCCTCACACAAAATAAACATTTTATTTATTTTTTGTTTTAATAGAAAAGTGTGATTCTTTGATCGGTTATTTCAATAACATCCACGAACTGTCCGAAAGTTTTAATTTTCTTTTTGGAAAGTTCTATTGTTTGCTTGAACAGTTTCCAGCTCTGAGGGAAAAAAAAAAAATTATATTTATATATATGTATATATATTTTTAGTTAATTTTCACTTGTGGTTTTCTATGCTCCCCCGCCCAGAAAGCATTGACCTCTGGGATGGGAGTTAACAGTTGAGCCATGTAATACTTTGTCAGGAACATGAAGTTTTACGGTAATTAAAAGAAAGCAGGCAAGAGACACAAAAGGTTTCCCTCGGGCGGGCTGGGTTGGTTTTGGATCCGAGAGCAGCGAGTGGAAGAGCACCGTGGGGAACGGCCCCGGGACGCGCAACGGCCCTTCGTCCAGGGGCGAGCCTGGGAGTCCCGGACAGGGCGCTACATGCCCCTGCGGTGTCTGCTTAAAGTTTGCTCTACAGCCACAAGTAATTTTATTTAAATAAACCCTAGAGAGGAAAGAAATAACTCTGCAAAAAAGCTCTTTCGTTTTTTTTTTGTTTGTTTGTTTGTTTTTTACAAAACTCATGAAAATTCCTCGGTGTAATGGGGGAATTCAAATATCGTAGCTATTTAGTGACCATAATAAAAAAGAGTGATTATAATAAAAAGAGATGCTGAAAAACTTGCTGTCCCGTGGAGGACTGTAATATCTGGAGCAAAAATGCCCCAGACCATGCTCGCCGTGGGATGGAGGATGCTGCTGGCCAAATGGGAGCCAGATTTTATCCCACCAAACCCCAGCTCCGGCACGGAGGCATGGCATCCGTATTTCCCAGGTTCAGCAGTGCCGCCAGAGCGAGGAGATAAAGCAAATAAGTTTTAACAAGCAAAGCAATCTTTTTAGCTCCGTTATTACCGTGATAGGTGCTTATTTCTCCTCCCCGTTTAAAAAGCGGCCGCAGGACTAACCGAGATCCCAGGCCCTGGTTTCAATTACGCAGAGATTGAATCAAAACAGACTGCTGTGCCATAAATACGAGGGGGGCCCTCTCTGTAAATCGTAAAATTGAATTCTAAAATTTCATGTTAAGAGCCTTGTCGTTGCATCATGGATTGCACTGCCATCTATCACGGTGACACTTACAAGTCACAGCTGAAAAAGTACTTTATTAGAATTTTTTTTTTTTTTAAACAATTTTGATTTATTCTGGTTACGCTGCCTGTATATTAGACTGAGCAGAATCTCACGCCGATCACTACGCTCAATAAAGCATCTACAGATATATTACAGAAATCCCTCACTGTTTCTAAGTTATAGCCAAATGGTGTCTCAGGGACTGCTCCCAATCATCTGTGTCTTTTAAACCCGAATCAAGCATCGGGGCTCTTAACGACCTTCGTCTCATCGGCTCTCGCCGGGCGCTGTTTAGAGTTGTTGGCCCATTTTCATCATGGCTCTGATCAATAGCTGTGATGACAAAGATATGATGAGATGCGTGATTCCCTCCGGTCACCGCTGCTTAATGATTTTTCCAAGCTCCAATTTTCAGTTGAAAGGGAAAAAAAAAAAAAAAAAAGAGCTCGGTGGAAACAAACATCGTGGCATTTCTCGCGATACCAAATTAGCCTTGCTCCTCTTCGCTTCGGCTGAGCACCCGGGGTGTTTCTCAGCTGCAGAGCCCTCATGGCACTGGCTCACGTCTGGATGCCACAGCGAGTTGGTCCCATCACTGTTGTTCCTTCAGGTGGAGCATGTGTGCGTACCAGCACCAGCTAGTGAGGGCTTGAGCTGTTGGTCCTTACCCACCGCTCACACCGGGAGCTGCAGCCCCTGCTCCAGACTGCTGGATTTTCTCCTCTGAGCTGTGAGCCTTGGCCGCCATCCTTCCCACCACCCTTCGGACCGGAGGAAAGCCCAGGAGTTCAAAGTAATTCAAGCTATGTCTTTGCGTTTTGAAGGGAAACTCCTTTTGGTGGAGGAGCGAGTCCTCTTTTTAGGAGTCAAGAAAATAGTGACTTCTCAAAGTCAAGCCATAAAAGCACATGAGGCCATGGTGACATTTTCCCGTGGTGATGGTCTGGCATGCAACTGGCCTTTGAAAGAGCATCTAGAGCAATGGGGTATGGGGGTTAGTGCTGTGGCATTTCCACCCAAGACCTCCCGGCAGTAGAGGATCGAGGATCTGCTACCCTCCCGCCCACAAGGAAAGCGAGAAGGGTTGGGCAACCACGGCACGGCCCCATGGGGAGTCAAATGGGGCAAGGCAAGGGCTGGGAAGGGGCTATGGGGCCGTGAGTCGAGTGGAAATGCTTGTGGATAGTGGAGTGCAGTCCCTCGAGGACCGCATGGCTCAGTGCTCTTTGCGTTTAAGCCCATTCCTACAACTTCCACAGGAATGCACTTGGGATCCTGTAGAAAAGCCGTTTTCACTATCAAAGGGTAAAATTTAGGGCTTTGGGACTGAAAATGTTTGCTTCTAGCTTTGCCATCCAGGTAAAGTGGAAAGGGTGAAGCTTTCACAGAGGCTGAGGATTCAGGAACGTAGTAGCTGTCTTTGGACAGGTTCGTCCCCAACACTGGACAGCCATCCCTTTTAATTTTTTTGGTTAAAGGCTTTGATAAAGAGCAGAGCAACACATACATATACATACTTTTACATACATATTTTTTCTCCCTTTTTTGACACAATGTCTGTAGTTCCCGTGCAGGGCGCAGGTCCAGGAGAAGACCCCCATGGACCCAGCGGGTGGCCAGGCACAGGAAAAAACCACCGCTGCTTGAGGATGCTGAGAAATGCAACTCGAGCTGCTTTCACCACAGTGCAGAGCGGGAGGGCTCCTGGGTCTAGGCACGCCGTACGTGTGCGGCGGGACTGTAAAACTCTTGAAGAATGGGTGAACTCCTCAAAGTCATTAGCTCATGTAATAACCTGAAGACTCTGCGTAAGGCTGTCGAGGTGCCATCTCAGGCTGGCAGGGTTCCGATAGGAATATTTCACACTTGAGTTCTTTTCCTTGGCTGTGCGGAAAGGTGGCCCGTTTACTCTTGCACTACTCCTCTTAGCATTGTAACACACAGAAGGGATGGATATAGAAGCACCACTTCTCTTCAGAGCCACTCAGACTGGAGCAGTGTAAATGGGATGCATGCTGAGCTCTCTCTGCACCGCAGGTCTTCACCAGGGTTCATGCTTTTTGACCCAGCGTCCCAGAGCTCTTTTTTGCTCTGTGCATGCTGCTTTAGACACTGAAAGCCAACATAGGGTTGAGGTTCTGGGAGGGATTTGTCCCTGGTGTGACTCAGGGAGGGGGAAGCAGGAAGCTGGGTAGCCCTGGGAAGAGGGTGGCGCCTCGTTTGAGTAGGTGGCAACTGGTCCTTTGGCTAATGCTGCCCCTAATACCCACCAGTGCATCCCCAGGGCAAGCGAGGCTTGCCAAGAGTTTGATACCAGCGACGCAGGCAGTAATGCCACGGCCTTTTAACCATCCCTGGCAGGCAGCTGCCCAAAGCAAGTGCTCCCTTGCCAAAGCCTAGAGCTGGCCCGACCAAGACATCTCCTCCCAGCTGGCTCTGCCGGAGTCGGATACCCTTTCTAGCCCAGCTGCCTGCGATTCACTCCTGCCAAAGTAATAAAGGTCGAGCACTGCAAGGGACGGTTCAAAGCACAGCACTGGGTTGCAGCGTTGTCACCCTTGCTGCAAGCAGGAGGGGCCACCAGAAGAAAATGAGGACCATACTGGTGGGTGGCCCCAACGTGGGTCAACTCTGGGGCTCTGCAGCCGCCAAAACTCTGGCCACGCAGCCGAAGGTATTAGGGACTGGGAACTGGAGGAGGAACAGTCTGTTGGGGGAATTTCCATCCCATCACCTTCCTCCTGGCAAGCACTCAGGAACAGACAGGCAAGGCAGCCGGAGCTGGCAGCCGGCATCTACGGGGAAACAGCGATAGCGCTGGGGCTGCCAATGTTTCGCTGCTCGAGGCGTGCGCGCCCAACACACCCCTCCGCTTTATCTTGGGGGCTGGAGCCTGCAGAGGAGCATCAGGCTGTGTTGGAGGATGACAGTGGCGGTGGCACAAATGCAGAAGAGCTGGCTCTGGGAACACGAATGCGTTGTAGGGTTCCGAGTAAGGAAACAGCCTTGACATGGATTTGCACGTCTTGGGTTATCTCTCTGCAGAACTGGGAAGGAATAACCAAAGTGGATGGAATTAAAAAAAAAATAAATAAAAAAATCAGGACAGAGATGTTCTCAGAGAGACATGGCGAGAGCTCTTAGAGTCAGGATACGTGCAGGTGTCAGTGTGATAGAGCCAGCTATTTGGGACCAGGGTTGGCCAGCCCCAGCCGGAGCTCCAGCGCGACGTGGGGTAACACCTCTGCCTGCAGGAACGGCCCTTGCCGTTTCAGGACTGTTTCAGGCGGGGAAGAGGATGCTAAGCTCATCGCCTTGTTCCCTTGAATTTCAAGGACTCTTGCAAATACCAGAGCGCAGAGGTTATGTGAATACAAATTACATTAGCATGCCGAGTAACTTTGTCAGCAGTTTCTTATTAAAGCACTTGGTCCCCTCTGTGGTGGGCATTTCCACTCATCCTCCCCCTTCTTCACTGCTAACAGTCAACTGGGCTCTCCATTTAATTCGAGCTCATGTAAGAAACAGTGAGAGGGTTGATTCCAATATTCCCCTTCTTGTCCCACCATACACAAGCTGTTGCTACTTATTAAACATTTTAAAATCCCTGCTGCCAAAGTCCCCGGGAGACATTTATCTGCCATAGTCATAAACGACTTGCCAGCATGCTACTCAAAACTGCATTTCCCAGCCAATAAATACAAGCTCCAGAATCAGGAAAAGCAGGGTTTGGCTTGCTCTAATTTTCAGTGGTATGTCACTGGGATACTATAACTACTTTTAAATTCAAATCAGCTTCCTAAAAATTAACTGGTTTTATCAGATACAGCACAGTGGACTGTTAAACACATAGCCTCGTGTACTGAAACACTATACATTTAATGAAGTTATGCCATTAGCAAATGTACAACATGGGTGCATTAAATCCACCTATAGAACAGCTCTACGTATGAGAGGATTTATTTTAGCTTTTCTCAATAGAGCAGGAGTCCCTTTCTTGGCTTTTGCTAGGTTTTTCAACTAAAACCAGGATTTGCACACACACAAAAAAACCCAAAAAGTATCTACTCTCATAATGAAAAAAGACTGATTTTTTTTCTTTTTTTATTCCAGTTCAGGAAGGAAGAGAATCATCTTGCAAGTTAATATAATCAGCTCCTTTGCCTCTATAATCTACTTCTGCTCAGCAGGAGCTCCCAAAAAAACACTTTATGTCCCAAGTGAAACGTGAAAACTACTTGTAAGGTCTCTTTTGAGGCACATGATTTGGACGGTCGCTTTCGGAGTATCGGAATCAGCATCATCTTCCATCTCCTTTCTTCTCAGGAAGAGCTCTCCAGCACGCCACGGGGTCCCCGTGTTTTGGGTGGAAGGCTATCTGTCCCTGCCCCAAATCAGAAAGGGTTAGGATGACACAACTTAGCACAGACACCCATTTCGCACTTCACAACCTAAGGACGTACGTTGACGACTCCCCACTTCAAATTCCTCACAA
>VZTL01065502.1:27697-47853 GCA_013400535.1 Scopus umbretta | reverse complement strand
GGGGGGGGGATAAAAAAAAAAGAGGATAAGAGACAGTAAATTTCACTGTGATCACACTACGGCAAAATATACCTTCTGTTCATTGCAAAAAACGCGTGAAGGCCAAATTAAAGAGGAAAAGAAAAAGTATGTTGCATGAGTTACAGTGCAACCGTATTATTCCTTCTCTTTCTATTTTCCTTCCCCCCCCCCGCCTTGTTCAGTTTAGAAAAAGGATTGAGTACAACACAGTCAGGTAAGTGGCCACAAAAGAGTAGCTGTCTTTGGCAAGAAGTCACCGCGTTGACCCTCTCTGTCACCTTCTGCCCATTTCGCTCTGTCTCATGAAGTGGATGTTGTTGGCGCTGTCTGAGAGTTCGGGGTACTGCTCCACTGAGATCACAAAATAGCCGTCGTAGCCCTGTACCCGGCCCGTGTTTAGCACTTGTTGCTTCTCCCCTTCTGTCCACGAGCGAATACCCTCCTCCCCATCCCGCAGTCTCTGCTGTTCCCGGGACCAAGCTTGGGTGACAGCGCGCTGTCGGGCCAGCTCCAGGACGCGGGCCTTCTCCTCGTCCAAGGTGGTCCCGTAGCGAGTGTTTAGACACAGCGCACCGTACTGGAGCTGGATGTCCGTGTAACGTCTAGTCCTTCCACTTAGCACTGTGTTGATCTGGGACACTGTCACGTTCACGCCGTTCTCCAGGGTCCTCCGCCCACCACTGAGGCCTAAGATGGACAGGTCACCTTCCGATGGCCCTTGCTTAATGAAATAGTGTGTGTCCACCCCGTCAATGGTGAAGTGCAAGTTCTCCAGGTAATGGGCGTTGTTCAGGATAGCTGCAATCCTCCGCCCGTCCTCGTTGGCCACACTGATAATGTCGGTGGCTACGCGCCCATCCTTCATGGCGAACTTGACGCCTTTGCCGAAGATAGAGCCTCCAGAGGCAAAGTTTTTGTTCTTCTTGACCTGCCGGCACCCGGCGATGCTGGAGCTGTAGATCCGTTCGAAGCGCTCAAGAGTGACAAAGGCTTTCAGCTGCTTCTGCACTTCACATTGGACGCCTAAAATTGACTGAGCAGGGAGAGAAAGAAGAGAAAGACATGTTAGAAGGAGAACCCTGATGAGCCACAGGCATTATTAGCACTAGGAGACCAGCAGAACATCCTGGAAACATCTAATGAAGAGCTTCATGGCGTTTTTTCCCCTATCACCTTTTTTCAGATTTTTAATTCTTTTTAATGAAAGAGATGTGTTGGCAGGTTATTTCCCCTGATACTCGTTGTTTCAATAAACTGAACTGTATTTAATCTCACAGACTGAAGGATGTAGAGGTAGAAAAGGATTTTTTGTGGTGTAAGGGTCTAGTTTGGACATGCAATTATTTTGTACTTCAGTGTTCTTCTACTGCACATAAGAAATCATTCATCTTGTGGCCACGGTGCTTTATAAAATGCTTTCAGATTTTCTGTGAAAAAGTGCCAAAGCATTTGTAAAAGTTCCCTCTGTTTTAACTTCGCTTTGTAACTCCTTGTGCTGCCTTCAAAAGCCCAGCATCACAGGTACATCCCTCAAGATGGCCATAACCCCTTTATGTCCCGTTTCATCACGGCCAAAGCAGGTTGTTCAAAACTCAAGGAAGGCCCTAAATCCAACTCCTGTTTCCTGTAAACCCTCTGCAATGCTCCAGGCACCCGGAGCTTAGGCCAGCCACACCTGATGCTCAAGTTTTAGCTTATACTGAAGCGAAACTTCTGAGAGACAACAGCCTGGATCATTTGCAGTCAGGTACAATACAAAGTCACTTTTGCTGTTAGCATATAATGGAGCAAGCACACAGCGAGTCAGCAGCTCATCATTACCGCAAAATGTCTTTGGAAATGCTCTCATCAATTCATGGCAGCACAGGCTTCTTAGAGACCCCTGTTCACGAACAATTATTTGCTCAAATTTCACAAAAGCAAGAGGACGCTATGACAAAACTCTCCTGGCACCATGGCTCAGTTCAATAATGTAATGACATCCAGGATTAAAAATAGGCTACAAAGAAAAGTTTGCTGCCCTCCAATTATTTTGAGGAAATGTAACATCTATGAAGGATATTGCCTTAAACCGTCCACAAGCTACAGGCTCACACCCTTCCCCGGGTGTGAGAAGACAATCCACACGATGCAGGCCTTTCAGCGTGGACCTCTCAACTAAGATTTGTAACATGGCAAGGGAAAGGAAATAGACCCTCATTTCCATGGTGGCCATTTCCAGGGAAGAGTCTCAAAGCATTAAAGAAATAAAATAAAGGATTTAGCATTGCAGCTCGCTCAGAGGTATGAGCAGTTTTGATCTATAAAGGAGAAAGCTATAAGGGAACAGAGGTACACAAGTTCAAGAGCACGTTTTGGGTTGTAAAGCATTAAAATACCTAAGACCCAGGACTGACTTTTATTCAAAGTGCCAAGCAGGCTGGAGTAGCTCCTCCTTTTCCCCTTTTGATTAACAGCATAGTAGTTGGAGCAGGAACCAGTCACCTATGGAAGAGGAGCTCTTTCTGGTTCGCCCCATACTGCCTGTGGAGGATCTTGCACGCAGCCTAAAGAGCAATATAATTAACAGACTGATAGGGAGCCGAGCGCAGCTCCCCTGCCAACTGCACAAGTGCTCTAATTATGCAAAAAGTGGACGTAATTAATGTAGATGTCACTGATGATGGACATGAAGCAATTAGGTTCCTAGGCTCCATGAAACACTCTTCTAAATAAGTGTATACTGCACAGCCTTGGTTAGCTATTTCCTCTTCAGAGAGGTTTAAATGGGGAGGTATTTGTCTCAGGTGCATCTCATATGGATTGACTCTAGGTGGTCCTTCCCCACTACTGAAGCACGCCTTGCTGCTCTTCCAACTCACCTCAGCAATTTTTATGAGTGATAGGAAAAGGCATTTCTTGTCACTCATGTTCAATCACCGTTTGGTGTGAGCTCCTTCACTCAAGGATGTAAATAGGTCTTCTGCGCTACGTTGCTATGTCCTATGGTCATTTATATCTCACCGTCTATATATACATCACCGTGTTTACCAGCAGTTGAGTGATAAGGGGTCCCTGGAATTAATTGCACCATCTACTGATTATCACCTTGGGGAAGGGAGCTCTGGGAGGTCAGACAGCACTGGGCATGGCAGAATTACTTCTATCAGAAATCTCCCCCATTGCCTTTCTATTTTGTCTTCATCACCTTATTCTTGATGAGCTGCAGGAATTCCAGCGCCTTTTCAATTCTGAGCAAATTATTAGGTATAAATCCCCTATGAGTGCCTCCAAATTAGGTTGCTTCAACAAACCAGCGGGTCTGGACACTGCTCCCTTGTCTTTTCTTCAGATCCCAAATGAAAAGTGAGTTTGCAATAAGCTCTGAAAAGCTGCTGATGCTGCAAGGTAGACACTGTGATATGACAATCTACTGTGCTTTGGACAAGCGGGACATATGGTTCATAACCATATGTTTATACTGCTAAATATAAAATAAATATTTTATAAATAATATCATACTATAAAATTTTAAAAGTAAATACTGCTAAAGAGAGTGAGACGACGTATCACATCTCTTATCATTCACACTGGATAATTGCTATTTTAACTCCTGGTTTGGTTTTGGGCTCCTCCAACTGCTTGCTCCAAGACATGTTTCCTAGCTCTCCAGGTCCCTTCTACCTAGCCTCAGGGACAGGGATTGGTCTTGGGCTTCTTTTACTTAGCTGTAGAGACATGCTCTAAAATTGGGGTTAGGGAGCCTTTTGAGGACAACAGCTGTACAACAAGTTTAAGGGTAGATGGTGTCCTTGGTTTGACCATAAATTCAGGAAGGATTGTAGCCTGACTGGCACACACTGTGATACAACAGGTATCACAGTCAACAGCTGGGACATGATCTACATTCCTCAAGCTCCATAGCCCAGTACCTGGGACCTTCTGCCCAGAGATAATTTTCAGTTTTCCATTTTATGGTCAAATTCTCCATAGCTTTGAATTTCAGGTCAGTAATTACCCGTTATAAACAGAAAACCTGATTTTTAAAGTCTTAAGTTTTGTTTTGTTTTGGTTTTTTTTTTTTTTTTTTTAACAACTTATGTCCCAATAATAGAATACTGCACCTTTCCTTGATCTAGTTACATAGTGCCTTTGTGACATTATATGAAGTCATACAATTTCCACAGCTCCATTGTTCATCTGGATGCCATTTAGACAGAAAGTAGGCAGCACTCACTCCACTACTGGCAGGACTTAGAGGTTTAAGGGATTACACATGACCTAACAGCAATGGCACTGTCACTTCCTGCCTAAGGACACTCACATAGGATACCAGGCCAACTGGTTTGCTGGCATCCTCTTGGTCTTCATCCAGGACATCTCCTCTTCTGTACTGGGAAAGCCTTTCTCATGTTGCATGTGCAACTCTAGGACTGTTACTGGCACTATTGCTGGTGGCTAAACAAGAGATTGAATGACTGACCAAAGACACACGCCTGGGATTCTCTAGACCTCCAGTCACGTGCCTGCCTAGAGACACTGTAGGTGGGAAGTTTGTGAAGCTGGGGGCTGGAACTGCCTTTGTTGACAAAGAAACCTGTCAATCTGTGGCTGCCCCAGCCTTCTATGCACCCACTTTTTATATATACTGTAGTCAGTGTTGACTTCAAGACTGTTTCAGTTGCCCATACACCAGTACATGGATATCTAGTGTGATCTGAGCTTACCAAGGGTGCTTGCAGCATCCACACAGGGCTGTGAGAAACAGGAACAGCTCTGGGAGATCTTTGCCCTTCTGGAGTAGTACCTGGAGGCCACTTTGCCAATAGAGGTCCCTCTGTTGGCAAATGAATTGAGCCCCTACTTTGCATAGTCAATGGAGCCAAGAGTGTGATTCAGTTTGGTCTAAAATTGATGTGTAGTAGGTGGTCAGCTCTTTAAGTGAGCTCCACTGCCTGTACAGACCAGATGTTGACAGACTACAGTGGGTGCACACATCTAGCACGCATGGAGACACCTTCATCTAAATGTCTTAGTCTTGGATTCAATCCTAGCCCCTAGCAGCTGGTTATCTGAACTATCCTGTGGGCTCCACTGATGAGTCACCCAAACGGGTGGTGTTGAACACAGTTTTTAGCATTACAGGGAGCCCTGCTGGGCCACCATTTGTTGCTCTGGAAGGGTGCAGGTAATCCATGCTGCAGACATGAGGAAGTCCAGCAAACTCTAGGGTATTTCAAATGGCACCACCAACTGAGTTCATTATAGATCTCTGCTGGCTGTAATGGAAGCTTGCACACCAAGGTTGCAGACAGAGACCTAAATTTAGGTGTCTTAATCAAGAACAAAATCACATCCAAAGGGTTTTCCACTGGGGACTGGTTACAGGCCTCCTAAGCTCTCCCCATCTTTTGTCACATAGGGAAGTAGGAGATCGGACACGTGCAACTCTGTAATGCTGAACGTCATCATCACTTAACTATTATAATAACTAAACACGTCTGTTATCTTGAAAATGAGCCCAGGATGACTTTGAAATGACTTTTTGAGTGCATTTCTTTGATAAAAGTGTGTATTTGGGAACAGCACTTTTTAAAAGAAAAGCAAACACATCCAACAGAAGAAAACACTCTAACAAATTCAGGCAAACCAGAGTACACTAGCGTGTATGCTCTGCTCTGAATATAAAAGGGGTGCAGGCAAACAGATTATATGTAGTTCAAAGAGGCAGTGTATCCCTGACTTTGAGATTACCATTTTTGTTTCATCTTAGAACTCATTTTAATGAACTGGCAAGGAAGAGAAACAGAAAAATTCCATCCAAGGCTGCAGTGACATGTGGTATTCTCTAACAAATGCTGCTGCTTTTAGCAACTGTAAACCAAGGTATCTATAAAACCAGTTTTATGGCAGAAAGAAGGGAATTAATAGTTATTTTATTTCAATATTTGTTGCTAGATGTGAGTGACAAATATACTGGGTTTGTTTTTCCTCACAGTCTTTTTTAATCAGATGTCCTTAGGTGACATTTCACTTTATCCAGTAACAACCCATTGGAGAGAAGAGAACGACCTTCATCATTTGTTTGCTGCTGCACAGAGCTCAAGAGAATGGCACATTACAGAGATCTCTGAATAGCCTCTTGCATTTTGCTGGCACCTCTTGAGAATTTGAAATACCATAGCCAGATACTATCATCTGTTGTTTTTAAATACCGCCTTCCAGTGTGAGACTGAAAGCTTTAATTTCCCACCAAGGATCCAAGATGTGAAATACGTGTACATGTTTCCAAGTTTCTCTATATCCTTGTGCCGTTATACACAGATAGGTGTTTCTTTTACCACCATATGGCTTGCAATGCAGAAAGCCACATCTTCCAAAAGGCTTGGAAGTTATGACTTCTCTGAAATATTCTTCATTGTTAACTCCTCCCTATCTAGCCCCTAGCTCTCTGTTAAGAATCCATTCTTCCCTCCATTCCACCTGGCCATCACCTGAAGATGAGTCCCCGGTTGGGTGTTCCCCACCAAGTCCCAGCTGGTGAAGGCGCAGGAGGAGCCCGTTGACCACAACAGTCTCTCAAGCCCCTACCCATCAGCACGGCTGCATTGCACGCTGGTTGGCTGAGAGGCGATGAGCTGCTTAGCTACCTGCCAATCACAAATGCAAGTGGGACAATGGAGGTGAGCGATTGGCCAGCAGGGCCAGTGCTGTAGATGTTGATTGGTTAGCAATGAGTGAAACACAAGTGCTAACCCTTGGGATGAGAGGACAGGTCTCTCCTCCACCCTGCCAGTGCACACAGCTGCAGGGGGATAACGAGGTTCAGCTCATCAAGCAGATTTCCATCTGTGGGGAAATAAGAGGATTTGTCTCCTTCTCTTGCCCATCTATTTTCATAAAGCTTCAAGGGCTTAATGTCTCTGAGACTTCAACTCCCTTCCCCGCATCAGATCCAGTGAAAACTGGCCACTACTTTTGCAAAACATAACTAGGGGATGATGGACAGACATGCGGACAGCATGATGGCCCAAGCCCAGGACAAAGCGCCCACAGTGTGAGGATGCCCTCCCTGAATGATGAACACTGGCAGAGCCAGTCCCTCAAACAGATTGTCCTTGGGACAAGCCAGAAAGCTCAGCCCAACAGCTCACTCCCTGGCTGAGCATCTCTTGCCTCCAAAACGCTGCTTCATAAGGGATGCCACAGGCTGCTCCTCCAGCACAGCCTGTAACGGGCACTGAAGAAAACAGGACCTTTCCTGGAGGCGCAGTGCTCATGGGATGGAGAGAAGGGTAGTTAACAATATAATGTAGTTAACGATACAAGTGCTGACTCCAAACCAACACCCCTCCCTGCAAATAGAGTTGTTCTGGCTCCAGCAATTACCTGACAGTTCAACAAGACAAAAAAAAAAAAAAAAGGAGAAATTGGATTCAGGTGCAGCAGCTCCACAATATGCCAGAGGTCACCCGGAGTCCCCTGGTGGCCAATAACACTGAACTTGTTCAACAAACAATTTAGTGACAGCCTCACAGTCGCAGAGAGGAGTGGGGGAAAAAGTGCTGCACAACAGAGTATTGGATTTTAAATGTCACCCCAGAGCTGCAGGGGGTTAATGCAAGGTTTATGACATGCTGGCTGTTTCTGAGCTGGTGGATGCTCAAAGTCAGAATTATCTCTCCCGTCTTCCAGCCCTGCAAGGCAAGTACCAACAATGTTTTGGAAGGAGACGCTAGGGCCCTCTGGTTATGCACTCTGAAGAGATATGAGGCAGCCATTTATGTGGAGTTAGTTGCTTTGCTGTTGTGCTCCTTTTATTCATTCCTCTCTGATAAAAGAACTGACTCAACCTGCTGGGCCACAGCTCTGATCAGCAAAGCCAGTGGAGTAACTCAATTTTACTTTGGTCTATCACAAGGAGGTATGTGACCCAGAGAAACCAGGGATCGGTAGAGGCAGAGATGAGAAAGTTCTTGTACATCATTCAGAGAATATCCCTGGATTTCAAGCAGGACAGGCATTGCCCAGTGCCTTGTCCAGGATACTCTGAAATGACAAAAGATCTGGAGCTTCCTCCGTGTGCTTTGGAAGACCATTTCAGTTTGATCAGTCTTATTATCCAAAATTATTTCCTGTGCTTCCATTTAACTTTGTTTAATTCTGTCATTTGCTATGTGAAATTTTCAAAAGTTGATATTTTCTTCCACATGCTTCATCAATAAATACAGAGACAACCAGTAGGAAGGAGGGCTGGATTGTGTCTGGGAGGATGTATGTGTGGCTGGAAGGGTTGGGAGCAAAGAGAACTACATGTGAAACATCAGTGTTGAATGCAAGGATAGGCTTAGGAGAAAATGGATCATATGTTCAGGCACTGTATGTGAATATTGTATATGCAAATATATGCCTACAATATGCTGGATGTGATAGAAAGGAAGGGAATCCTGCTCTATAGCATGAGAGCCACTCTTTATCACAGCATGATCCTGCAACTGTAGACTGAAATAAAAATGCTCATGTTTTGTTGCTGTCATAACACAGGGGAAGAACACGAAACAACCTGCCATGGTTAAATTCCACTTTCAACACTTGAGCATGAAGTGACTCATCTGGAAGCACGGTGGCTGCATAAAGCCCTCTTTTACCAAGCAGGTCCCTGCACAGTCCTCACTGCAGCTTCTTGCTTTAAAAACCTGAAGGGGACATGGAGACTTTCTTTTCTTCTTGTTGCTCATTCAGGCAGATTCACCTAAAATGGGTGGATGGAATGGAGGGCTCCTTGGTTTTATTTCCAGCTCAGCTGCCTGTATGAGCAAGTGTCAGTCTTCATCTCAAGCTGTCACTCAAGTTACTTGGCTATACAATAATAACAATAACAATAATAATAATAATACCACCACCACCACCACCACAACTAATGATAAAATAATGATACAATAATAATTATTATTATTATTTCTGTTGTGGTTCTGTGGGATTTATTATCTACTGCACATAACAATTTAGAGACAATCTTTTGTGTGGTCTCTGAATGAGCCTTCCCTGTTTGCCTTCTCCTGTACCAGCTTTGGCTGGGGAGACTGTGTCACACCAGAGAGGAGGAAAAATCCTGAGGCTTTTTCTCATTAGAAATAATCTCTGCTAGCATCTTATTGTTTAATCCAAGGAAAAGAGAAACAGAAAAGGACTCTTTGAGCTCCAAAACACAACCGAGTGAGCGTGGCCTAATGGTTTTCAAGCATCAACTCAGCCATGGTAGCAAAAGGCATAGTTCTTTTGGTCCCCCTCTATTATAGCGTGATATGTCTTAACATAAATCTCTCGTTGAAGTTGAAGCTGGTACATTTTAGCTTGTGTTCACCATGGCTATGAGGCTGAGGACGAAGAATGGGCTGGCACATGACTATTTTATTAATCCACAGTATCTTTTTCATACCTCTGAGTGACACCTTTTGTGGGTGGGGGAACATGACACTGTATTTTACCTCCTGTTTTAGTATGTGCACACAAAAATCTGCTGCAGGACAGCGAGATTTCAGTGAATTTATAGATAAAGAGGCTAGAAGGGCAGCAGGAATCAATTCCACCTCCTACTGTTATAATTTTATTAGCAGAAATGTTAAGAGCATGTCCTGATCTTCCCATACATATTGGTGCCTCACTGGTCTCACCATGTTTGAATACACAGCAATTGCAAGCAGGAATTCAGACTAAAGAGGATTCAGACTAAACAGATGAAAACAACCCCAGAATAAAATCAGGCTAGGAGATGAAAGAGTATCCTGAGAGGTAAATGATTTTTTCAAGGTCATACAACTGATAAACAGTAGGGCTGGGAGTAACCCAGGGCTCTTGGATTCTGACCCAGTGTGCTAACCTTTAACAGAGCTGCCTCCGTCTTTCAGCTGAATAATTCCCAACAGGAAGAGAGGGAGGAACGATTGAGCTGTAAAAGCTTTTTTCTTGCCAATTTCATCACTGAATTTTGTGCCAGCATCTACCAAAATGGCTTGTGATGCAGGCGTGTTTTTAAAAGCAGGACACGGTGACTTGGAATTAAACCCAGTCAGGTAAAATGGAAGTTAACTATCAGCTAAAACTTCTTTCTGGCGAGACCCACTGCAATCCAGAACAGTATTCTAGGGAAGTACTGGGACTTGTTGTTTAAGACATTTTAAACCAGGCTGAATAAGTTTCTAGGAAAAAAAAATCTGTAGAAAATGATTCTGTATCAAGATTTTATTTTTTTTTTTTTTTTTCACTTCTAAGAGTCCTTGGTGCAAAGGCCTTGAACTTAACCTGCAATATGTTGTGTCTTGGCCTCTTGTGGTGGAAAGAAAGAGCAACACACCATTTCATTGAGCAACCACCAGAAACATCACAGGAAAAAGCACCATGGAAATAAGGAACTTAAGATGTGATTATTCAGTCAGATTTCATTACTGTAATGGGGACTGACTCACTCTTAATCTCCCAGCATATCTGGGAGAACAGGCTAATAGAGGTTTTTTTAATAAAGATTGTAACTGGATAGTACACTGATAAGGGTGTGAGAAACAGTATGGATTTGCATGGATCACCTTGCTGTTGTCCCATTCTTGGGTTTTCATCTGTGTGTGGATTAGCTCATAGGACGGCTCCATTGCATCCATGTCTGGCTTGGGGTAGCCGGGTATAACGTTGTGCAGCTGGAACCCAAAAGTGAGCAGCCAACTGTTGACATCTGGAATGGAAGAGAAGCATAAATCAGATTATCTGATCTCTCAAGCAGTGTTGCTCAGGAGAATGGCACAGAGGAGGACCCTATGGTGCCTGCACTGTAGCAGTCTGGCCAAAATAATGAGTGTCTACTTCATGTGAAGAGCACATGGTCATTGAAAGATCCATGTGCCAAAGCTGGGCTTTCCACCTCCAACCACAGTCCAATTCTGCACTTACCCAGCTGTGAAACAGAAGCTTGGGCAGTGACCAAATGGCTCAAATCAAAGCCAACTCATGTCTGTCCTTTGTCAGCAGGCACCAGTTACTGCTCTAAGGTGATGCAGGAGAAGCACAGAAACAAGAAGACAGTAATGGAGTCTGAGAGGCTCCAGACGAATAGGAAGTTTTGTCCAGTCAGCTCTGAATATCTCAGCCACAGTACTTCTCTTCCTGAGGACTCTCACAGGGCCTGCAGGCTGAAGACTAAATTTAGAGCTATGTGAGCCAGAATACCAGGATATCCAGGACAAACAGCACGGTCATTTGGCAGGTGCTCATGGAGAGGCTCTGGACTTATCCTCTATTTTTTTCCATGGCATTTCCACCTCAGTCCTGAGTTTCTTGGCATTTTTCATAAGAAGGTATAGTTTGAGTATTAAATCAGTGTAAAGTCGACATGTCATCTTTTATAGTGACATTTAAAATCAGCCTCCACACTACCTGCAAGGCACACTACAGTGAAAATAAGCATACAGATATAAGACTACTTTGCTTGGGTACCTTTCACAAACCCCTTAGAAGTCCATGGATGGTGAGAAAACTGCTGGCTACAAATTCTAAACTATTGTCCTATGCAAAGGAGGGACCACTGGCACTAAAGGGGACATGATGGAAAACCCAGCCACTGGGGACATCACTCCTGCATTCACTGAACAGTCCAGACTGCAAAGTCTTCCCTGACTTTGACTGCACAGCTATTAGGAATAGCAGCTGAATGTTAATCTGCTGGAGGAAATAATGATGAGGCTGTCTAACTCCTTGATCTGCTTGGGATCAGCATCACTTCCCCCCTTAACTTCAGAGCATTTGATGATCTCACCTTGCTTGCCTTCACTGAACTCTAGAGGAGGACACACCTGCTACGATCCTCAAGCAATATGGTGTGCATTTGGCACACAAATAGCAATTGCAAGACAAAGAAAGGTATGAAGGTAAAGTTTAACTAATATCAGCTCCCAGGGGTCTTAAGTGTTTTGCATGTAACTGGGATTGTGTCGGGGATTGCTCTGCTTCAAGCTGGACGTGCAACAGGCTTTTCATTTTGCTAAACTCAATAAATGTTGTTGAAGCAATCTGAAAAAGAGATCAATTTAAATAATCAAATATGAATCTTTGAATATTTTTCCTCTATTCCCCATGAGCCTAAATGAGTGTTTTGAAGAGCTGGTCGGAAAAGAAATTATGGATGCGAGCGGCAAATAAGGCACTTCCAGATGACTGGAGAACCAGGAGCCAAACAAACACACTATCTGTTGCTTGTTTTCTTACAGGCCAAAATGTTGAGATTGGGCAGATGTCCAAAAAGCCCTTGCGACAATCCATGTGGAAGGGGGAGGATTTCTGTAATAAAAACACTTCTGTTCACTCAATGTACAGATTGGTTTTGGAGTGTCTTTGAAACAGAGAGGTTGGGGGGAGGGAAAGAAATTAAAAGGCTCATTTGATTATTTTTTTGCTTAGTGCTAAGCCAGCCTGCTTCCAAATCCTTCTCATGTGAAATGAAGACCTTTGATGTACATATTGTGGACCAGGTGGTCAGGAGAACAAAGTAAAACAGTGAAGGTCGGCATTGGTGCAGGAACCATTTTCCAAGCACTTCACAGATATTAAAAAGGATACAGAGCAGGGATGCTGAACAGCCGAAAAATACGTAAGATGTCTGGAAAGATTCAAGACAGGCTTTTTGCACTACTTCTCAGAAAACTGACTTTCAAAACATTTGCAAACAGGAGTTTGTTCTTTTTGGGAAGAGGTGTTGGAATACCCAGAACAAAAAAAAAAAAAAACAACAACCCAAAAACATGGAAGGAAGGTGTGGAGCTGAGAAAACAGAGGGGAAAATATTAATTTGCCAAGAGGCAGTGACAACTTTTTTGACAGAAAAGTACATTTCACATCACAGAGGTTTTTTTCAGCTACAGTAACCCTGCCAACACATTTCACAGTAAATTCATTTGAGGGCAAAGAAAAAGAGTGCTTAATGCAGACACATGTAATGGAAATGTCAGTTCAATCCATCAGGATTGCTGAAGCTGGCAGCAAAGCTCTGCGCCATGAAGTGTACAATCACTAAAATATTCATGTTTAACAATGGGCCTCTCAAAATGTAAATACCTGCTTCTCCTGCTCTCCCCTCTGCATGCCTCCAATTTGTACCCACAAGCTCAGAAACCTCATCACTGGAGACCAAAGCAAGCGTCGTTTGCCCGTGTCCCGGTGTGCTGAGTTCCCCTAAGGACGGTGGGTCCCAGGGTGGGGATGGAGGGACAGAGAGTGGTTCCCTGTGCCTGAATCTGGGCAGATTGGGTCGTGATGACAAGGACACTCTCATCACAGGTCCTGCCCATGAGGTGCCGGAAAGCTTCAGCAGAAAGAAATGCCACAGCAGCAGCCTAGCATCCTAGCACTCATCCCATTACACGACCTGTTTCTTCCATGCACTTGGAAAGGAATCATAGAGTCATGGAATCATAGAATCATTAAGGTTGGAAAAGACATCTGAGATCATCTAGTCCCACCGTCAACCCAACACCATGCCTACTACTAGGAGAAACTTAAAAAATCTGTTTGGGCTCTGTATTCTTCAAAGACTAAAAATAGAACTTTTAAGACCATAGAAAAAGTTATTTGGTGCATATCAAATATTAAAGTATCAGATTTGGACATCTTGACGTTATCATCAGACCTGGGTGGAAAGCTGTTCGCCTGTTCCAAGACAGGATTGGAAATTTGTCCTGTCTTAACTTTAGCGGGAAACTAAAAATCTGTTAATATGTCACGAAGCAACTGTTCAAAAACTAGATCAGTTCAAGAAAACAATTTCAAATGAAGAGCTTTCATTTTGGTTTTGACTCCTTAATTTTTCTTTTCTAGTTTTCAATCATGAGTTTACACTTAACTTGAAAAGGTTGTAAACCAAAAAGGAACTTTTCTTTTAGGCTATTTTGGAATTTGTCTTTCAGACAATTTTGAGAGCTGTTTACAACATTTCTGCTGAGAAATCTCTCGAGCTCAACTCTCTCCCATAAACAAATTCAGTTTTGACAAATGAGCATTTTCTGATAGGAGAAGTTATCTCAAAGTATTCCCTGCCAGCCTTAATTATCAGAGTGAGGCCAACACACAGGATCTTAGTCTGCATCTTTTGGCATATTTTACCTCCCTCATGGCATCGTCGTCTCAGCTCTGGAGAAAACAGCTTTTCATTTAAAAAAAAATACAATCTAATCCTTATGATTATTGCAGAAGAACCTGAAAGCATGAATCCTAATGGCCAGAAAAACAAGTGGAATAGAACAACCCACAATTTTTATTTTGTAACATTTTTTGCTATTAAGCCAATCTTGTAACTTAGGGGAATGCAAATATTGTTGCATATGGGAAAGTTGTGATAGATGCAGCAGGAGCATTTAAAAATTAATTATATCTCCTTAAGAAGGGTGTACATTTGATTTATGATTGTGTCACCTGGTTTTCCAATGGGAAATATATAGAAAAGAGTCCCATCAAAACACTCTTCTCAAACATCACTACCAGTGTTGCACAAAGTATGAATATAGGAAGGACATTTAACCTGCGGAATGGTTTTCTCCATAAAAAACCATACGTAGAGCTCATGTTATTGCCATTTGACAAAGGGGAAGCAGTTCAGAGGTTATGTCAAGCTCTGGGGTAGGTATGCCCTAAAATCTGGCCTTTAAGTCTAACGGATCTGCTTTTATTGACTTTTAGTAGAAACCGTTAATTCTGTGGGGCAGATTAACTTTGAACTACATGGTTACTCTAAGTGTGCTCTGAAATGGCTGACTGTAGTAAAAGGTTTAAGACACTGTTGCTATTCTGCTAAAACGAATCCGCATGTCATTTGTTTAGTTGCAAATAAATCTCTAGGCAAAACTGTGTAAACAGAGCTGCCCCCTACAAAGAGAAAGGTTACCAGGACATTAATCGGTAGCTAAACTTGGGATATGTGAGGGAACAAAAAACTGGAAGCAAATATAATGAGAACAAACACCAAGGAAGAGAAAAGGAAACAGGTTTGGGAATTACAGTCTCCATCTATGCTAATGAATTAAATATGCCCTGGACATAGGGGTCAACTGGCAAAGAAAAGCTTGTGTCTATTATATTAAGCACTGGAAAACCTCATGGTGACCAGGATACTGAGAGAGACGAAACCTATTCACTGACAGCAAGCTTGTGAATATCTTAATTAATTTAAATGTCTTACCTGTCATGTAACACTTGATATCCTGAGAGTTGCTAATGGGATTGTTGTTTTTGAACATATACAGGTTGAAAGGCATTATGTTATTGCTACTCAGATGCTTCCACATGTCATGGTCTGGACTTGTCCACCGGCCCGCTAGCACATCATAGTCTCTCCGTCCCATGTGGATAAGCTTTGTGAGGGGGTCATACAGTCCTCCGTGGTAACCAATGATGATCTGGAAGTTGGGATTGGTGTCCATATAGATCTCCCCATATGCTGTGTACAGTATTTGCTTAATCATTAAGCCAGTCCCACTAAAGACAGCCAAAGGAGTGCCAATGTTATCGCAGGCTATGTAGAATTCATCACCGCTGCTAAGCTCCATTGCAAAGAGGTGGCCTTGGAGGTCATAGTAGAGGGAGGTGATCTCAGAGCTTGAGTGGTTGTATAAATGGGTGACCTTGGTTGGGCTGGTCAGGTCTGCGTAGAAGAACTGCAAGTGATGGCCATGGCTGGTTTTGCTGGAGACTCTCCTTCCCAGGCCATCATAACGGTATTTCACACTCCACCCACTAGCTTTATTGTAGGCTTTGATGAGCAGGCCAGCTGAATTGTACTCAAAAATATCATTGCCTCTTTGCTTCAGGAAGCCATCTTCATCCATTTTGTACTGCACATCCCCCAGTCTAGTAATCCTATCCCTGAGGTCATACCTGAGCGGTGTAAGGCGGGCACTATTCCCTGGACTCAACAAATGGAGGTTTCCGTTTAGGTCGTAGCTGTAACGCCAGAGTGGTTTGTCATTGATAGACACTGTCTGCAGCTGGCCATCAGCATCATACTCATATGAGTATCTAGTCGTGTTTGCGTAAGGGCCAACCTTCAGCTCTTTCTTAACCACTCTCCCCATGTTGTCATACTGCACAGTCATCCAGTACATCAGCGACCGGAATATCTCGTACTGGACCTCCTTCATCCTGCCATAGGCATCAAAATGTTTAGTGTGAGTCATGACAGCGGTGGTGATAATCTGGTTGATATCATAGTAAATGACTCCAAATTTACCAAATTGCTCAGTTTTGCCTGACACATCATCGTACCTGTAGAGATCAATGGGTAAAGGTGTCTCATTGATGACTGCTTGCATGCTGGTCACCCGAAAGCTGTTGTCGTAATTATAGTCAAAGCGTGCATTCACCATGCCTTCCTCAGTGAAGCGGAAAATCTGTCGGTCAATGAGGGGTCCTATCTGTCTATATCTGATTGTACACGTGAACCCTTCATTCTGCAAGTTTATGGTCTTCAGCATGCCAGCAATTTCGTCATAAGTGAAGCTGATCTTTGTGGTGTCGTAGAGCATCTCAGCTAACTTGGACAATTTTCCATACTTGTAGATGACACGTCTCCCTGTGCCCAAGTACAAAGTGTGGAGAAGCTGCTCATCCTCTGTGAAATCCTGAATTACCGAGGCATTGCCTTCTGGTGGCCGGTAGATGTTCCTGTAGTAACCAATGGAACGAATGGTTTCTAAAGTCTGACGGGCAACATTGGGCATGGTCACCGATGACAACCGGTCATTCTTATCAAACTCAAAGATGTACTGTCTCTGGCTATGAAGGAGCAGCACCATGGACTATACGGGAAGGAGAAAAGTATAGATTATATTCCTGGTTTTCAGGCAAAATTATACTCAACCCTGACAAAACCTGCGAGATTCTCCAACCCACAGAGCAGGGCAAGTGAGATAAATCTCTGCACCCATAGGATTAAATGGTGAGAGGCATGCAGCTGCACAGCACATCGTGTCCCCGAGTAAAAGTGGGTCAGAGGAGGAAGCAGTTAATGCAGTGAGGAAGGTCTAAGTTCAGAATGCTCAGCTGTTCGAATCAATAACCTGTTGCTAGCTGTCTCTACCCAAATTCCCTGTGCCAATAGCTTTTGCAGACCAAATAAATAAAATTGGTAGAGCAACTTAAACAATGCTTGAAAAACTATCCCCCGACACCTTCCAATGCCCAGTTAATTCACTGTGTCTCCGTATCTTCCATTACTCTCTTACTGCAAACTTCTGCCTGCATGCTTATTTGTTCTGGGATTTTTTTTTTGCATGTAACAATCAACACAAATTGTATAACACAAGGGGAAAATCAATACTTTTTGCTTTTTAAACGCTATGTTACCACAGTTTCCTTAAACTGTTGTAGGGATAGGCTCTGTGCAAAACTCAGGGATAAAAAAATTCCATCCCTAGGTATGCAGTGTATGGATCTATAGGACACTGGGCAGTGTAATGACAAATAGTTGATACCTAGAAGAATTTAAGTCCCATGCCAAGCTGCAGAGTGCAGACTAGAGAAAAAAACTGCAAAGTGTGCTATGACAGTCTGGCTGGATGCATGCCTCGCTCTTTTTAATTGCATGTATTTCCTATGAAGCAGGAATGGGCCACTCGAAGAAGGTAGGATGTCAGACTATGGGTTGTTTTTGCATGGAAAATCCTACTGAAAATTCCTACTGTTCACTCCTCTGACTACCTGAAGATATTTTATATTGCAGCTAGCTCAGCAAAGGAATGTTGTGCTTAAAAAATCAAATGCCAAAGCTTTACAGCATTAAGACACGCTCTCAGTGTGACTGGGAAGAAACTTCTCAGGCTGTTTTCAACTGCTGCTTGCTGGTTTGCCATCAAAGTCATTATGTGCACCTTAGTGTAGGCAGAAGAGGAGCCTTGGACCATAAGGACCATCAATCAGCTGATGTGAAGGAGCGTAGCTGTGCTGAAGTCAAAGAACTAAAGTCCATTTGCACCAAATGCACCAGCTCTGAGCACTAAAGGATTCTTACCTTCTCCAAGTAAGTGTAGCTCCATGATTTGCCATCAGCAAAGATTCTGGATGTAATTCTGCCAGACTGATCATACTCCATCCTTTCTGACATTGTCCCCCTCTGAATCCCTGCAATGTGTCCTCCTGGAGAATAGGTGACATTGACCCCATTCAGTCTGCTGCTGGGTGACCAGAGGCTGGGTCTTCCTGCCTGGTCATAGAGGATGCGGAGTGTGAACTTGCGGTGGTCATCATAGATTTTCTCTGTCCTTGTCACACGATCAAAGTCGAGGGACAGCAGGTTTCTGTTGTGAACCTACAGGGAAGAGATAGAGAATTAGGAAGCTGGAAACATTTGAAGTTACAAAGACTAGCCTTGTTTCACCAAACACCTCTTTAGACCATACTGGAGAGTATCCAGCTGTTCATTGCCTCTTGATAAGAGCCAATTTTCAAAGCAAAGAGTTGTCCTAATGCTGCTTCTGTTGACTTCAGTGAGGACAGAAGCAGAAAAACAGGGTACTTTTGGAACTTCATCACTTTGGAAGGAATAATTGCCCATATCCCAAACCTAGGCTTAGGACTGCTACAGCTGATGTGATTATAGACCTACAGAAGATGAAATGACACCTTGTTGCAGTGAATATATGCAAGGTACTCTGCTTATCAAACCTGGGATATATAGTCTTTGCTTTCATGCACATCAGAAATAATACTTGTAGAAAAAAGATGGATGTTGTGTCAACACAGCAGAAAGTAGAGCTTTTCTCCGAGTTTACTGAATGTCCTGCATGCAGTGGAGGTTAAGCCTTTCCCCTGAGATGAAATATGGAGGCCTTGACCACTGTAGATGTTACACAGAGCAGGAACTTTCCTGTGAGAGCTGAAGTTTTAACTTCATTGTCCTGGGGTTATTTGGTGTTGCATAATTACACTCCTGTTACCTCCACTGCCTCTCCACTTCCAAAGATCAAAGGTATCTACTTCAAAGGTAGGAGCAGGAATACATTTTGATTCAGGGATTGTAGCGCACAGCGATACAAAAAGGAGCTGATAATCCAACTCATGTTTAGCCGCACGTGCAAGGAGACTTACAAACCCAAATCATCACAGTAGTAAAGCACTGAACGAAGATGAAAACCCCACACTCCCAGTATGAGCTTGCCAGTGAAGACTGCTCTTTCTCCACCCCACCACTTTCAAACCTCTTTCAGCTGGTGAACCCCTCTTTTCTAGAAGGGTGCAGCTTCTTCTCGGCTGAATTTCAAACTCCAAACAGCTGGCTTGGTTTTCAGGGCCCTTTGCAGCCCTTCAGCTGTAGTCAATAAACCAGGATTTGCAGGTTGCTGCAAGGTCTTCAGACTGCAAGTTAAACATACTGCCTTATTCTGCCCTGGGTAAAGCTGACCTGAGCACTGTTCTCAGCCCTGGTCCAGCTTTGATCTTGGTCATAGCTTTAGGGTCTATGACTGAATTCCCACTATGTTTTGAGGGATGTGGGAATATCTGAGAGCTAAACAGAAAGAGAAAGGAGAGAAAGGATGTGGTAGAGCCAAGGGAGAAGGGGTTCCTCAGCCCTGGAGGAATGGGAGAGGGAAAGGCAGGACCGTTCTAGTGCTTTTGTGCTGCGTGGGCAGATGTCTGTGCTGAAACCGGGAGAACAGGGACGCTGCAAAATCAGAAGTCAAAAGAAGGCATCTCAGGACCTGGGGCCTGAAGTGGCAAAAATACAGCTGGGAAAATGTGGAAGCGAGCTGAGGGTGCATGTGGCCAGCCAAGGGGGAGGGAGTTGGTGCCGTGACTTGAGTGTGAAGGTGATGTAAGAGGAGGCAAGTGCAAAAATGATTTCCACCTTATGAATAACAATGGTAAAAGGCGGGTATGACTTGAGGAAACATATGGCATCGAAAGGTAGATAATGCTCCAATTAAATGGGTGTAAAATAGAATGTAAATGGGCAATGGAAGAAAGAGCAAATCAGCCAACAGCCTACTGTAACAGGCAAGCTGGGAAATAATTAAAAAGGTATCAAAACTCTAAGTACAGATGCACACATGTAACTAACAGAGCAATTTGATATCTCATAGGTGCTTGCTGCTATAAATAGAGAAACAGAAGTGGCAATTGCTTGCAAA
>VZTL01065502.1:4629-27286 GCA_013400535.1 Scopus umbretta | reverse complement strand
CTCTTTTCATTTTTTTTTTTTTTTTTTTTTATGATTTGTTTTCTCCTGCTTTCTCGGTGTAATCTCTCTTCTCTCCAAGAAGTGCTGCAGTGGCAACAGCCACCCCTCAAGGTGACGGGCAAAGTGAACCCTACCCTGCCAGATTGCCTCGGAGCAGGGGCTAAATCTTTTTCATCCTTGTTCAAGGGCATGCCTTGAATAGAAGTGAATTTTCTGCAGAAGCACTGACAGGGCTGCAGGCTTCAGTCCAATAACCGTGTTTTATGGTGAGCAGCTAAATAAGGTGCCATCCTACATCCAGGAGTCCTTATCCTGGAACAGGGTCTGAAAAGCTCCTGCAAAAAGCTTTTGCCCCTCAGAGCATTTGACAAGGCTTGTGATCAGCACAGGACTGGGGCAGGGTAAATTTAAATCCACAGTTCATTGTGTATTTGACCTCCCCTCTGCAATGTGTAAGAGACTAAATTTAACCCCAAACTCATCTTCCACAGTATTTATTCAACCCCTTAGCTTGCTCTGGAAAAGCAAGAGTATAAATGTGCCACCACCTCTGATTTCTCCAATGCTTCCTATGGAGCTCCTTTAGCTTAAATTCTAATAAAAAAATATGCATTGATCTCCCTGGGAGTATAAGAGCACAAAAAGGGAAGATTTCTCATGAAAACACTATGGCAACGTTCAGCAGATGAGGGCAAACAATACTTCTGCAATGAGAACTCCAGGAGCCAACAACATCCATGTGATAAACATCTGCCTACAAAACAATTTCCCCAGTGAATTGCTAAAACTGTTGGGGTGGCCGTATCCAGACCTTGACACCTTGCAGAAATTGTGGAGATGATGCTGGACTGTCTTTGCTAGTCAACACACCAGAAGTGGTTAGCAGCATATCCCAAGAGACCTCTCCAGTCACGCGGGTTCTGGGGAGTGTCTGGGGCCCTAGGTCTTGATACCACCATTAACCTGCTGCCAAGGTCTTGGGAAAAACAAAGTGAATTACAACAAGAGTTTCCATAGTTAAATAAATAAAAGAGCTGAGCCAGCAGCTCTGTCTCTTTTGGCTGTCCTATTTGCTCCACTGTCAGAGATTATTTTACGTCCTTCTTTATTGAAAAATTCAAGTTTGTTTAACAAAAAAAAAAAAAAAAAAGGAAGCCGCTTCTGTTCCTTGGAGCAGAGTTTACCTAACGCTCTCACAGCAGATGGAGCCTGTGTTGCTGTTGGCCAGGGATGGGTTGAATTTGTAGCCAGCCAATTTGCAGAGATATCTCACTACCGGGTGGGTGGATCAGAGCATCACAACTTTCCATGAGGTGTGTGGGATAGGAGAAGGGGAAAGGGGCTGCTTTAACATATTTGTGCTGCTTTACTGCTGGCTGGCCAAGCGTGGAGCCAGGTCAACATTGATGGGACTGGGGAAGAGGCATCAGGGCTGGCCCTTTCCCTTCATCCATGCAGAAGTCCCTGTCCTGTGCCTTTTCCCTGCAAAAAAGAAACAGGTGCATTGTATTATTTCTTTAGAGAGGGTCAAGGAGGCAGCTGTGAAACTGGCCTTATCATGCTGGGAGCTGGTTGAGCTCACGGCAACAGGTCATCAGCCCCCAAGAACACCCTGCAACCATGGGAGGAAGGGCCGCAACTCATAAATTGTGGATCCAGGCGATGGCAGCAGAAAGGATGCTGGTTTCAGGGAAACTCCTTTTTTCACAGTGGTCAGATCCTGTTGTCTTCATCTCAAAGGCTTTATGGAGTGATGCTGCAGCCTCTTTGGGCATGCTATTTCCACATGGAGTACCATGTCTTTGTGGTTGTCTCATGAGAGCAGTGGAGTGAGGGGAGAGGGGAAGTGGCGATTTACTCACATATGGTAGAAAATGATAACATTTCCCAAAATGAACAAAAACATGTTGAACTTAACTTCCCTAAGCTTCTCCCTTGCCAGGGAAAGCAGCAATTACTGGTACAAGGGAAGAGGAGAACATGACACACAGAATATGTTAAATGCCAGGCAATCCCCAGGGAGGCAATTAGCACCTTGCAGGTTTATGTCTTAGGGGTGCAGATGCTGCCATACAGGTACAAACAGGCAGCTTAAAACTTCTCGTACACCCTCAGCTATTTTGAACCCTGAACAGAGCCATAACTGAGTCCTTCAACCATGTAAGATGCTCTTCTGCTTCACTAGAAGGGCCCCAAAAGGCTCAAAATGTGCATAAATGCTGGCAGATTTATGGGGACACAAGTAACCAGCCTGAAAACTCATTTTGCAAGTGTTTTTCCAACTGCAGTACAATATAAAACTAAGACACATTCTGCGTTTGAATTGACTGTGAAAATTTTGGAAGATAAAGCCAACACAGGCAGCTGAGCTGCAGCTAAATGAGTGGAAACTGCTTTGAACACCAAGTAGCTGTGACACAGCTGCAGCTTGCAGAAGGCTCTTCCCTGTCAGAAAAAGACCTGTCTGATAATTTTATTGGTTATTAAAATAAAATAAAATCAAAACCCCAAGACAAACCAAACAAGAAGGGTGATGCCAACTGATCTGCAGATATATAGCAGTTCCCTCTGAAGGAGCAGCTTCAGCTTTCACTACTGTTTGCAGTTTTTATTCTGATAACAAAATATGAGGCTATTGATGCAAAAGGGAAAGAACAGAGGCTGGATTGGGGACGATGAAGAGCAATAGTTGAGAAGTGTGAGCGAGGAGACACGGGAGAAATCATACCAAGGTGGCAGGGGTCACACAGCAGGGAATAGGGAGAAGTGAAGAGCAAGGTCTGGGAAACACATATCCTGAAACCACAGCATTAACATTTACTGCAAAGCTTAAGTGTGAATAAATAGCTGCAGTCCTATTGCTGTGGTGGCATTACACAGCACTAAGCATTTTCCTCAGAGGGTCTGAGTTTGCCAGGTGCTGAGCAGCTTCCCAGGAACCGCTCATCAGCCCATGACTCCGAGGTTAGCAAGGTACGGGGTGATTGCACAGGACTTGCTGTAACAAGTTACCAGCCCAGCCAGCAGTTAGCAGAGGAATTACAGGCTTATTGGGTAAGATCTTTAAACAGCCCTGACAAGTCCGCGGTGCATCGTATGGAACAATGTTTTCAGAGCACATCAGTCTCAAGCACAGAAAGGACCGCACGCAAGGAGGAGCGAGTGCCACCAGGCTGGAGCTGTTTATAACGCTTCACTTTGGGGAACAATGGCAATTGTGATGCAATGCCCTGCGAGCCCAGTTCTTCAGCAGGTTCGACAGATTAGCAAATTTCGGGAATCCGGAGATTTTTCTGAGACTGCTCGGTGAACAATAATCATAGAATCACAGAATGGTTTGGGTTGGAAGGGACCTTAAATTTGTCTAGTTTCAACCCCCCTGCCATGGGCAGGGACAGGTTACTCAAAACCGCGTCCAACCTGGCCTTGAATGCTTCCAGGGAGAGGGCATCTAGAACTTCTCTGGGCAACCTGCGACAGTCTCTCACCACCCTCATAGTAAAGACTTTCTTCCTAATATCTAATCTAAATCTACCTAATTTTGATTTAAAATTGTCACCCCTTGTCCTATCAGTACACTCCCTGATGAAGAGTCCCTCTACATCTTTCCTGTAGGCCCCCTTTAAGTACTGGAAGGCTGCTATAAGGTCTCTCTGGAGCTTTCTATTCTGAAGGCTGAACAATCCCAGTGCTCTCAGCCTGTCCTCATATGCTTACAAAGCTTTCGGTGCTCAGGCCTATTTACTGCCAGCAGCACAGGTAGAAAATATCTATACTAATTGGTGCAGTATTTTACAGTTATAATTGATCCTTGCTTGCTTAAACAGCCTGACATGATGGTTAAACCTGTGGTGTCTGATAGGAGGTCACATGTTCCCAGTGATGCAGAGGACTCATAGGCAAATGGGCAATACTACCTGTGATGGCTAAGAGAACGTCAGCACACAAGGAGCCCTAAGGATATATACAACTCATAAAGGTTGTGTCACTGAGGAA
The DNA here is from genome assembly GCA_013400535.1 of Scopus umbretta. Taxonomy (NCBI): domain Eukaryota; kingdom Metazoa; phylum Chordata; class Aves; order Pelecaniformes; family Scopidae; genus Scopus; species Scopus umbretta. Next base: position 23,290 of record VZTL01065502.1, on the reverse strand, counting down.
GAACAGCTAGCTCGCTGTCCTGCAGCCTCCTCCCTATTGCAGGTGACACAAATCAGCCCTGTTCCTTTCTGTCATGAGACTGGGGACTGATGAGATGGGACGCGGAGTCCAAAACTGCTCCCGCTTCTCACTTACCCTCAGCCGACGTCCAAAGACAGTGACCTGCCCTCTTGCTTGCTCCTTCCTCTGCCTCCACTCCACAAGATTGAGGCCGTTGTCGATGGGCAGGGTGACATTCCTCTTCCCCACCGTGGGGTTGACGGTGCCAGCCAGCAGATGAGGCTCGGTTTGCAGGGCCACCTCCATGCCGTTAGCGAGCATCAGTCTGAGCGAGCCATCAGCGCCAATGTAGTAGCTGTTTCGGACTTGGTCTGAAGACAGAAAAAGATCTTTTCAAATGGCTGCCCAATAATACAGCTCCAGCTTTTCATTCACTCCCTCATGCAGGCTTCATCAGCATTTCTGATGGTTGTAAGCAAATGCGCTGTCACTCACCCATCCCACTCTCAGTGAGCAAAACATTGGTTTCATCGGTGAAAGTAAAGATGGACAATCTCTCTTTTTCATTCTGATGAGGTTCTGCACCTCAAACTGTTGAAGAAAAGTCCTACGCAGATTAAAAAAGGCACCAGTGGAAGATCTGTGTAATACCCTAGCAAAGGGCACAGGTTCAAATCTCTTCCTCTAGGCTAAAACACTGGGTGGTGACATATTTGTTTTAAATCACAGTCTGGCTGAAAACTTTCCACGCTTTTATATCCTAAAGATCCCAATTTCACTACAATATATGAAAAAGTGGGGCCACCTACTTTCCTCAGCTTATTCACCATCTCACAAGTGACAGGAAATTGCACAGCGAGTTAATGCTAACCAGTTCCCCAAACAACAGCCAAACCCTTTCACTTGGGAAAGCTTTCAGGAGGCAACTGAAGTCCTCATGTTTGGAGAGAAAGCAGAGGCACTAAGCTCCCACACATCTCCGTACATCTGGCCTCCACTAGCTCTTGAAAGATCAGCAGATTTTGAGGCCAGGATTTGGGAGTTCAGGAGTGGAAGAGAAGAACAATATCTCCTCCACATCCTTCAGGAATCAGGCAGGCTGAAAGCCTGTCCTTTGAATCTCCAGCTGGCATTTCTCTCCGCAGAGAGGAGCTCATGAAGGGTAGGAAAGCATGAGACTTGTTCAGTGCAGAATGGCTTTAAAAGCACATCATACAAAGACTGCCTTATCTGAAGCTCCTCAAAAGCTGGAAAATATTACAATTTCTGTCTCCTAGGCTGCCATAAATACCTAATTGTGAATAAAAACACCCGTTAAAAATTCATGTCAATGTTTTTCCGTTCTGAGGCAAGTTGGGTTTTGTTCACTAGTTGCACTGCCACAGCTCAGCAGGAAAAAGAGGTCATAGTGAAATTATCATCTCTTGTCTGGATGAAATAGATCAGCGAAGAGCACAGTTTGGTATAATTAGGAAAGGAAACCTGACACCAGTTGGTCTTTTTTATTGTGAGTCTGATCCTGCTCTTGTTGTAGCCAGCTGGAGTCTTGCCACACTGATCTCAGCAGGACCACAACTCAACTTACTGTACACAGTAGTGATGGTGTGAAACTGCTGTGGCACTGGGTTTTACCACTATAAACATACAGCAGTGATCCACAGTGTAGATCCAAGTATTTTAGCTGTACCACTGAGTACTTAAGTTGATGGTCTTTTGACATAGACTCCAGCAGGATCAAACCCACTCCATGCTTGGTTCTGCAAATGGAAAGAAGGGGGACAGTCAGCTGACTGTCTCAGTTTTGTTCTTAGATGCTTGGTTTGGTGAGAAAGTGGTAGGAGATGTGCTTTAAGTCAAATCAGTGAAATATCTCTGCACAGCTAATATATTCCTCCCTCCTTCATCCTACACCAGGAAGCAGGAGAAAGCTTGATGGTCTCCATGAAATTCACTGGACACGTGAAGCCTCCTTTGTGTCACACAAGCACCGCAGAGTGGTTATGGTGGGTTGTCACCAGCAGTGTGGTACAGTGTGAGGAATGTAAATCCTCCACTTCCAATATTTTCCCAAGAGAAGACTCTTCCCTGACTTTGGAAGGCATTTCTCAAGGGCTACATGAAAACCAGGGGCCATTGGATGCTGTATTTTATGTTGGTTTGGCTCTAGGGTACTAGTGCCCTATTTTGGCCTTGAACAAATACTCACTTTGTTGTTAATCCAGAGGACAAAATCCCACAGAGCTCCTGAGGTGCCTGTTAGCTGTAGAGGTTCCTAAATCCATCCTACAGGAACTGTAACCTTCTGACAATGCCTTCTCAGACCTCATCTGTTCATAGTGTGGTCCACATTTCTTGAAAGGTTCACAAAGGATTTGTGAGAGCTGGCCAGAGCTGTGAGTCCAGAAGGAAAATGCACGAGCAATTCTCATGCAAAGGGAATCTGCAACATGCATTTTCCCTGGGGAACAACGGAGGGAGCAAGATACTCACAGACCTTGAGAACGGCTCCAGCTCCACCCGCTGGAGAGGCACTTGGAAAGCAATTTAATTTCAGCTATGCTCAATACATCCCTGGGCAACTCCAGTGGCCCTTGTTTCAGTTTCTGCCATGAACAAACAGCTACCTCAGTTTGGGAATTCAGAGTCCCTAACATCTGTGGGAAAGCCACCCTCAGCAGGTCACAGGCCACCTCTGCTGCAGTGTTATCCAGATCTTCATTTTAAGATGAGTGAGTTTCTTCAGATCCAAAGAGTTTTATAATTTGTACTTCTGAAGATGGTTAAGCTGTTTGTAATACTGCACGTCCTAATGGCCAAAGTGCCCCTGTGCTGGAGGGCAGTACAATGGGACAATTGACCGTGGCACCGTTATGCAACCGCACCTTCAGCTCTGGGTGTATAAATCACATCACAGTCAATTATCTCACTGAAAGGCCCCCAACAGTGGGCTCTATTGCTTAATTAGGCTCTTGAGGTGAAGCCAACCTCATGTCTGTGCAGTTGCCAGACATCTTAATGCAAGTGGGTGGGATGGGGTGGGTAGGTTGGATCGGCTTTGCAGGCTGAAGTAAAGAATAAGAAAGTCATTGTGTTAGCCTGCAGGAATAGCGAGTACTGCTTCAAGGGGCTGGTAGCCTCTCAGCCGTCCTCTCCAGAGGCAGGAAAGGCAGCGTTCAGGTACAGCAGGCACTTTCTTTAAGGAAAGCTTGCTTTTATTATAGAGAGGGGGAGGGAAATGTGTGTCCTAGAGATGTAGGAACAAATGTGACTCTGGAAGACATTGGTCTCGCTTGGAGCACTTTGTTCCTCACAAGGGGAAATGATGTTTGACATCCCATTGCCATCAGGCACAGACTACAAGTGAATGAGAGTTGGGGAGTGAAAAAAGCAAAGAGTCCGATGGTCCTTTTCCTTTCTCCAGGCCCTAGGGAACAGGAGCGATGGCTCACCCTGACTCTAAGGAGGCTTCAGCCTCAGAACTTGGAGATCCAGGCTGACATGGTTTGTGCACTACAACTTCTGCCCCCACCAGTATGTCAGCACAGTGCTCCCCTGTTATTTGTTCCTCTTTTCTTTCCCGCTTCATCACCTTTTCCTCCACCTCATTAATCCTCCACTTCCCCACCTTACCATCACCAGCAGAACTATGCTCATTTCCAACAGCTACAAACCAGTCCCACCAGTCCTACCCTGGCTGCCCACCTCTCTGTCCTCCTTTGTGCCTCTCCACACCAGCCCTCTAGCTCAAACACAGACCTTCTGGGGACAGGGATGGTCATTTTTCTGGATGCTGCCTTGTGAATGTTTGAACAGCCGGTGAACAAAGAATCAGAGAGATCTCCAGCAGCCAGCTGGAAGCCTGTTCCAGCAGAGTAACTGTTAAGTTAGAAGCCATTAAAAGAATGAAGCAAAGGGGTCGGTTGGAAGCCGGGCTAGATTTATGCAACCCTTTTTTTTATAACAATAATGGTAAAGATGGTGGAGGACTGTACTGCATCAGGGCTGCACGGCAAGGGGACTGGCTGAGAATGAAGCAGAAAACAGTGGCAGAGCAAGCAGGATGCTAGGGAATGTGCCTAAGAAGGCATGAGTGTGCGTCTGTACCCGCATGTGGGCAGCTCTGGGGTGCTGAGGATGCAGGTGATTTTTGGTGCTGGGATTATCAAGATGATGCCAGTTTCCCGACGGATAATCCATTGTGTGCAGCTTGGCTGGGGGAGGGACAGTGGCCCAACTCACCTTGGAGCAGGGTGTAGAAGGCTCCTGATGCCGACAAATTGGTTGTTATTGTAACATCATCCTTGCTGGAGGTTTCCACCTGGACATGCACGGAGCTGTCAGTATCGCTGCGGAAGCTGCTCACTTGGCCAGTAGGGAAGGTCACGTTGGTCAGGCGCCCAAAGCTGTCATACCTGAAATGGAGGATGGAGTGAAGTCAACAGCATCAACAGAGGAGTGGGACACCGGAATCATCAGATGAAGCAGAGACCCAGTCTTGAAGTCAGCACCCAGATTTTTCCCGCAGAAAAACGCATTGTCAGTCTGTCAGACTGTCTTGACTTTTTTGGCTTCATGAGAAGAAAATCACAGCTTTTAGCTGAAGAAAATCAAGCAAAGAACAGAAAATGACTAAATAAGTATTAGCCTGTATTTTAACAACATTTTTCTGATACTTATCACCTGAAATGTGCTTCTTGTTTATGAGGGTAACTTTATTTCCCATCCACTGTGCTGTGACTTGTGGAAAAGCAGTGGCCCGTGCATCCTGTCTAGCAGAACTAGGAGTTTCTGAAGGCCACCAACTGTTTTGTCTGGTTGTGTCCTGAGCTCTTCAGCAATTTTTTTTCTTTTTTTTTTTTTCCTATCTTATGTCAAAAGCTAATGTTAAGGTAGCAGCAAGGACCTGCCAGATTGGTCATATCAGGTAGAGAACTGTCCTTTGTGAACATGGTATAGAGCCCTGAGCACAGCTGAGACCCCTGCGTCTAGCTTTCACTGTTCCTAGGACCATCTGGAAGGACTGATTTAAAAGTGTACAAAAGCAGTTCAGTTTTCACCCCTACTGAGTCCTTGGCTTTTCCAGTGAGGGAGTCAGCATAAGCACCATCTGGGAAGGTTTCTGTGATGTGGACACCTGTGCACTGGGTCCCCGATGAAACAAGCTACATGCACGCAGGTCCCACAGCAGTTAACAAGCTGGGGGGGGATTTTTCAATAAAAAGGAGAAGCAGACACCTGTGCCCAGAGTTGTTGTGTGTCGATGGAGCACACACACCATCCTGCCTCCCATTTGTGGCATTGCAAAAAGGGTGCCCTTGAGTTGCAGACCGAGCTAAGAGCAGAGGGTTAGCAAGGGACCTTTGCAGTGAGGCTACTGTAGACTGAAATGGAAAGCAGCGGGAAGCTCTGCTGGTTTATCTCTGGAGAGCTGTTGGATCTTCTGATGAGACAGACCGTGAGGGAAGGGATATGTAACTAGTCAGGGAGAAACAGGAGAAAAATTCCAGCAAAAGCAATCAGTGATAACATTTGACTTTTTTCAAGTCATGCCCACATATCATTTAAGAATGATTCACATGATCTATAAGAAGATCATATCAAGAAAACATATCACTTGGGGATGCAAAGCAAATGGTGGGTGAGCAGAGAGGACTTGTTCTCCTGCAATAGACAGTGGTGAGCCTTTGATGGAGCACAGTGTCCAGTGAAGGGCACCATTCCTCAGAATGATAAAGTAATGTAAATGATACCTTAAGGATAACAAGCTTAGAAAACATGACCTAAGAGACAAACCCAAAAGAAATGAGCTGATTTAGAACACAGGAAACAAGGAAGTGGGAAGATGCCACCCTGACAATGGTTGTTCTAAAGAGAATTGTAATTAATTGTTCGTCATATCTACTGAGGATGCAGCAAAAAGTAATCAGCTTGAATGGAAACAAGGAAGACTCAGGTCAGAAGCTGGAGAACGTTTTCCAGGCCCATGGTTGCTCCAAGCAAAGAAACAGATGGAGCACTGGAAACCCCATTGCCCAACACTTTCAAGAATAGGTGAGAGAAATGTGTTAGAGAGAGTCTGGATGCAGTTGATCAGGCCTTGGGGGGAGCAGATGGTTGAGGAGCTCTTGATCCTCCTCTTCAGGATTACTCTAAGCTGAGGACTACGACGACAGACCCCATCTAATAACAAAAAACTTCAAACAAACAAGAAGAAAAGAAAAATAAAGAAAAGAAAAAAGTACTCTTGAACTGCAACCCATGAGAGTTCCAGGAGCAGCCATTGGACTGACTCTGCACAATACAGAAAAAGAAAGTAATCTCCTCTTCCATTCTCTTTTTTCCAGATTTTTACATCGTGCTGGTATTTTGCTTTTGACAATACGCTGGCAGTGACTTAGTGTGAGGAAGGGCTGGTTTGCCCAACTTTTATATTTATTGTATAGTGACTAAGTGGGTGAGCTCACCGCAAGTCTCTCCAGCCCTTGGGTTTGGATACACCATCATGTGAGGCTTTTTTTGCCCACTGGGCAGAGGCGGGGGTAGTAAGGTAGAAGAAAGCATTTGGCCCTCCACAGTGTCAGCCTATCAGTCAAGGGATTACCCACTCATGGAGGACGGAGCAGCCTTGCCCTTTCCCTCCAAGATCTTGGCGATCAATCAACTACTTGTGAAATGGAAAAGAAGAAAGAAGAAAAAAATAAAAAAAAAAGGAAGGGATGAAATCAGGACTGCATTGCAGGAGTTTGGCAGAGACCAGTTAAAGCTTTTCCAAGCAGCTAGCAGTGCACAGCTTGGATCTAAACTGAATCTCCTTGCAAGAGCCAGAACTAAAGTGCTCTCAGTACCAAATGCTTTGGTCCATGTTTGTGGCTGTCCTGTTTGCACTGAGACGGTATGAGTTTTGACTGTGCTTTCTGCACAATCGTCTGCACATCTCCTCCTAGAACAGTATGTGAGTCTTGAACTGAAAACATCACAGGCAATATCTTTACCCCATCTGCTGAGGTAGGACACAAAGGGCATGATTAGTCTCTATCTTGAGCAGAGAAATCATTGCAGTCGCTAAAGGTGTGTTGTGCAACACCCCAAATACTTTCTACCTTGACACCAATAGTCCTGTATGTAAACCAGTCTGAACCGTAAGGGTTAGACTCAGATCCCAAATGCTCCAAAATGTAAGGAAGATGGATCTGAATTTAGCAGCTTTGACTTGGTGGTATTATCAACTGTAAGAGATTTATTTATATTGCTCTATTTAAATTTTAAGAAATGAGCTGCTCCTGAAATTGAGCCTGATTCACCTCCTAAAATTAATGGCACAAATGTCGACGTGCTGCGCTGAAGTCTGAGGGGTGAGTTTGGTGTAATACAGGTGTGAGTGTGAAAGAAAGCAGGTCTGTGGATTAGGGAAAGGAGAGCAAAAGCCAGGATGGGGGCAGAGAGCTGCTTCATGCGATGGATGTGGCAACTATTTCATTTAAGTGCTGAGTCAATGTCCTGTGAGTCATATGGTTTGTCCTAATTGAACGACACTCAGCACCATGGTGAGAGTCAGCACAAAACCTATACTCCATGCAAACCCTACTTACGTGCTCCAAAGCAAGCCTCAAAATCCTGCGGATACTCAGTTCAACAGCCCCAAGCAGCAGCAGACGCCCAGCTCTTAAACTCTGTTGCTGGACATCTAGCTCCCAGCACCCTCACTAATGCTCCTCCAGCTCTCTCCTGGGCAAATATGCAATATTTGCAAATGTGCAAATACACCAGTAACCTTTGCCTGTGCAAAAAGGATTAGAACACCATGAAAAAAGAGCACGAAAGAGTATGATGGTGCCTAGACCTCTGTGCACACATTTTTCTTTTTAAGTCAAAATGAGTAAGTACAATAAGCATAATTTACACAGTTACATGTTTACAGCTGTAGAAAACTCACACTGCAGGGGAGAACTTCACCAAGAGCAAGGACTTCCATTTGGGACTTTGGGACCTGAGAAGCAAGGCTCATTTTGGGCCAGAAGAGTCTGGAATGGTGTGCTGGTATTGGTTTAAGATGTCTGCACGTGTACATTAGACTTTTGGCACCTCCTTAGTCACCCCATTAGCCTCTGTCAGAAGTAACCTGGACCATCTGTGTTTTCTGCATTTGCAAGAGCTGCTGCTGCACCTCTGCCCAGGAGCAAGGCAGGGACCTTCCAAGCACTCACTTTGGGGGTGACAGCTCACCTAGTTGCAGCTGCAAGGAGGTCATGCCTTACAAAGGGAGAAATGCGAGAAGGTTCTACAATTAGACTGTTCCCATTTTTATTATTATTTTTAATTGGTGGCAGATGAAGTGTAAAACGCTCACGTCCAGACAGAAACTCCTTTTAGCACTGCAGTGGCAATGCAAAAGGAGGTGCTGGAAGCTAGTTGGCATGGACAGCACTTTCCTCTTGGCAAGCTGTTCCTTTTCTCTTTTCTGTTGTGCTCAGGACTGGAGCATTTTCCCTTTCTCCCTTCATTTAGATCACACAGCACATAACCTGATATCATCTATCACAGACCCACAGTCTCCCAGGATACATTAGCTTGAAGGCTTCAACAGCCCAAACAGACAATGTGCTTAAAAAAATTAAATGAGTTAAATGAGTCGGTTCCTTCTACCTCTGCATTCAGCCCTATAAAGGCACTTATAGGGCACATCCTCAGCTTGAAGAGGAAGGCCAAGTGACTGGCTCTTATGTAGCTGCAGATGTGCCCTGGTATTTGCAGTGAGATAAATCTCTCCTAGTCACCTCATTTTGCAGCTAAGCTGCATAGGCCTGTTTCCACAGTCTTGGGATTTAGGGGTGGGCCAGTTTTCATCACAGCCTAAGACTTCTGTGTTCTCCAAATGCTCTGAAAGCACCAGAATTAAGGAAATACTGAAACACGGGAGCGCCCACAGCAGCCACTCTGAGCAATGAATTCATCACCTGCTAACACAGCTGCTGCCTCCCATTCAAACCTGCTGCAAAGCCTCAGCACTTACAATTACAGTGACAATTATTAGGCCAGCAAAGGAAGCTGTTGCCATCCATTCCCAATTGGAAATGTATTTAGCTAAGGTTCAATGCACAGAATTAAAATGGTATTTGGTGCTTATGAGGCCTAATTGTTAGCTTGTAAACATTCAGAGCTTTCATTTATCACATTATCATTGTGTAGAGACCTGGGCCTTGGGAATTAAAGAGAGCATCCTAAGTACCGTCTATTCAGAAATCAATTCCTTGCCTGAGTCTCTGGGTTTCCTCATTTTAGCTTTTTCACATTTCATCAGCCTTTTAAAACTACAAGTCAAATAGATCGGAAAAAATTCAGTGTAATAATATTGCATTTAGTGCCAAAGTGTCCTAATGTACTTTGCAAACTGTATTTTGCGTGCGATTATACAGACATGCACCCGCCGTCTCTGAACAAGCTCTCCTCTTCACAATTTTTCAAACAACATTAAACACAACATTAAAAATAAATCTATAACAGACAAACCAATACTACTCAAATATGTATGAAGGCAAGTCCTCATCCCAATGACACAAGGCCAGGTTGCAGCCACCGTCTGCAGAATTTTCTGACCGCCCAAAGAAGAAGAGGAAGATCTCTCTCTCTCTCTAGCTTTTTTGATACTCATAATTCCCTCAACTGAACTCTGACACCAGGCATTCATTTCAGGCCAGGCCAAAGGCTCAGAACATGACCTCACAACTTAGTGAGAGTACTGGAGAAGTACTATTCTATCGGGGCACTTACCAAAGTTTCACTGTAACTTCTTCAGAAGAACAATGGTGAGAATCTAAATATTTTATCATGAAGAAATTGTGGAGCAAAGACGTCTTGCTAAAAGAGGAAGGAGAGACAAAGCCAGAGGTATTTCTCATACCCCAGTCTGCTGCAGGAGCAGAAAGAGACCTTCACTTGAACTACTTTAAACCAAGGACATCACCAAATCCCATAAAACTCAGTGCATGACCTGAGATATCATCAGGTGATAAGGAGGTGTTATTAATGCAGTAAGCTAGCTTTTCTCTTCTTCAAGAGGTGGCTGCTCCTCTAAAGGTAGTAAGTGTTATTTATCTTTATGTTTGACTAAAAGAGAAAAAATTGCAAAACCTTTACATCAACCACAAGGCAGACTGAGTCTGCATCTCACCGTGGGGTAGGTGCTGACCACCATGCCCAGTTCTGGTACCTGAATCGCCCAGACCAGGGCATTGGCTGGGGCACCCAGCACTGCTGGTGCTGGGATGGGACCTCTGCTGAGTCCTGGGGGTCATTGGGAAGCTATCCAAGGTTCTCTTGCATGTTTAGTCCAGCTGGCTCCCACCTTCCGCCCGTTACAGTGAGCGAGGTCTGGCAGAGTTTGTTTCTCTGTAAAACAGCATCCTTTGCTATGGGTCAAAGCTCCCTTTACTGCCCATCTGAAGATCTGGCTCCACGAGACCCTTTGCCCTCCAGGCAGCTGTGAACCACTTCTTGGGCAGTCCATGAAAAGGTTTTGGATTTCTGGGTTTGGCTGCAGCGATGTGTAAGTATTTCATTCTGTATGGGAGGATATGACCTTTGAAACTAATTGCTTACACAAAGAACCTAAGTGAAAGAGCCTCATCTGGGTTAAATAAAGCATAGAAGGTTTGACTTTGTCTCAGAGGGAAATAGAGTTAATGTACATTGATACCATCTCAATGAGCTAATCAAGATAATTGCCATATTTGCGATTTAAACAATGCATTAATAAGAATTTCCAGATTCTGAAGTAGATAAACAGCAACTGCTAAGAAACTTTGTAAAGGCTGGTAGCAATTTTTTCAGGTCAAGTGAAAAAGCAGCAACAACAAAGAAGCAAGTAGTCACACAGCATCCTTTGTCTTTGACTTGAGGAGCTGAACAACAAGAAGCCATTCCCCAGGCAGAGTTTCCATATCAACTTCCTTGGCTGCTGATTATTACTGTCACAGGTTCAACGGGAAGGCAAGTCTTTAATCCAGTTACTGGACAAGCTGAGCTGCATTGCATTAATTGACAGCGAATGTCAAGCCCTCTGCAGAGGCAGAGAAGGTCTGTATAATGCTAAAACCCTCAAAGAAGTCTTAGATAGGCCTTTGGGGGACAGGCTAATTACTTCAGGGAGTTAAGTTTCACTCTCAAAGGAAATGGAAACTGCACAGCATTATATGCTGAACCTCACTCAGTGCTAAACCAAATAAAGCAGGATTGTTACAGCAGGCTTTTGTGTAGGACGTGTGAAGGGAAGAGCTGTAAGTGCTGTGAGCGAGTCTGCCACCACCTGAAGACAGCACCTGTCTCCTTCCCCTACAGAAATGAAGGGACAATGTGCCAGCCCAGCCTGAACCCTTGGAGGACCTGGGTTCCCTGGTGTGCCCTGGAGATAGAGCTCCAGTGCTGCGTCAATGTATCGCACCTCCTTCTCTCCTCTCCAGAGTCACACCATGGCCATATGTCACAGCTCTTTGAGCCTTACGATAAAGGCTGAGAAATGCCGTGGTAAGAGCAACAACTACAGGAGAACCAGAGATGCTGGACATGTACACATATAGTGTTGGGTGTCTGGTTTATGGTCCCCTGTAGACAGTCAGGTAAAGGTAAATCTTAGAAGGATGTTCTTCACGGGGCCACTGGTGCAGTGTAAACTTGCCAGCTGAATTTACGTTTACTCTTAGCTTTTTAAACAGTGGTGTCCAGCCTGCCCTGGCCCATAAACAACTATTATGTGCTGTGAGAAACATGAAGCTTTTCCTTAGAGTCAGATTTGATGCCTTTATTTCCTTGGCCACGAGCAGAACAGAAATAAGAGCTTCACCTTCCCCCTCAGCGAGGACTGAAGACTACTCGGAGCACGTTCCAGTAGCTCATGATCACAGGACTTCATTAATAACTTAAACTTCCCCAATGCAAATTTCCTGATGTTCTGATACAGAAACCAATAACCTGAAGGTATTGAATGCTGATTTGGTTTATACTATATTGTTTGGCTTCTTGGATATCAAGAACTTAGATTTCATCCTGACATGTCCCCACTCATCCCTGCAGTTTGTGTTTGTCATGCAAATCTTCTGTCTGGTGAGAATATATCTAAAGGCAGGCATCCAGAGTCATGATCTAAGATACCAAGAAATGGAGAATATACTGCTTCTCATGGTTGGTTGCTCTACCAGTTAGGTAATCTCAGCCTTAAAAAATCACGCCTTCCTGTAAACTTGAATGTCTCTAGCTTTGCTTTCCAGCCCCTCACCCTTCTCAACCCTTTCTCTGCTAGAGTAAGAGCCCCTCTGTAGGCGATAGTTTTGTGCTGACATGATGTGATCTAGACAGTTCCCAGTCTTCTTCATGTTAAGATACACAGATCAAGTCTTCTTAGTTCTCCAGCACAAAGCACTATCTCCCCACCAATGCTTTTTTGTAGTGGTTTTCTGCACAGCCTTCAATTTCCACTGTACTTCATAAACTGCAAATAACAGAACCGACAGTATTAGTCTCATCAATGCTGTTGAGGGATACAATCAGCTTTGCGCTGCCCACTACAAGTAGAGCCAGACAAGTAAATGTATTCATTTTGTTTGTCCATCCAAGCAACAAGTTGGACAGATTTGCCATAGAATTATACTGAGAATCACACTGCATGGCTTGATGCTTTGCTCACTCCCACCTCTGAGAATCGATGCTCAGCTCAGTTCTTCACATGTGCGTACCCTGCCTGCGTACCCTGGCATTAGACTGTGTAAGGACATATTTTGTTTAAACGAAACCTACTTCTCAAGCAATCTAAGTATCATAGAATCATTAAGGTTGGAAAAGAGCTCTGAGATCATCTAGTCCAACCCTCAACCCAACACCACCATGCCTACTGAACCATGTCCTGAAGTGCCACATCTACACGTTTTTTGAACACCTCCAGGGATGGGGACTCCACCCCCTCCCTGGGCAGCCTGTTCCGATGCTTCACCACTCCTTCAGTATCTCACCTTTATTTACTAATCTTCTAATTTTATCCATTCCTATTTTTTATTTTTTCCCAGATTATGAATGTAAAACCTGGGCAGAATCAATCCCTGCCAATTCACCTGAAACAACCCCATTGGATGATTCCCTATTGCTGATTCCCTGTTGAGAGCTATCACAGAGCAAGTTCTTGAGTCATTTGATATGTACTTTTCACAGCTGAGAAGAGCAGTCTGATCAGCTTTCCAAGTCCCTAGTGGACAGGTTAGGGTAAGATCAGATAGGACAGGACAGGACAGGACAGGACAGGATAAAAAGTGACAGTCTCCGATTCAAGCAAGGAAGGTTTAGACCGAGCATATATAAAAGCCTTCTAACAATAACAATAAGATAGGGAGATACATTGTTATCACTAGCAATGAATAATCTAGATGACTTTGATAGGATCAATTTGACCAAATCTTAGACATCTACAGTGTAAACATCTGTATCCGAGCTAATCATTCTGGACTACCTTTACAGAGAGAAACTTTCAGAATAGAACTCGTCTCATCTCATCCTAAAGCAAATACCTGACATAACTCATAAGAAACTCACCTTGAAAGTGTCTGTTTCTCTCCATTGCCTATAAAGGGAGGCTGAGGTAACTAATTCAGATTTAGACTTTTACCCTGTAGTTGTATAAAGTTGCATCAGAATCTGTCAGGAACAGTTAAATAGAGATAACTGATCACAGGTTTGGATGAGGTATCTCTGAAGACACATTCCCAATTCTATTTTCAGTGATGCTGTGCTATCATATAGTGCTGACTTGCTCTAGTCAAGATTTCTGTAGTCTAACCACTGGAGAATACTGTCTTCCATTTAGCTCTAAAAAGCTTTCTTATGACTCTTCTGAAGTGCATAAAAGGACCAGAATGATGACTTTCACAAATGCTCTATTTTGTTGGATAGCAAGAAATAATGGATCACTGTTATAAATATAGCCACAGAGTAAGTTTGCTTCTGTCTCATTTTATCTCCTTTATATTTTCAGTCACACTTTTAAATAAAAGAATATGTTTGAGTTATAAATCTGACCATTATTAGCTGTAATGTTTAGTTTGCTTCACTGTCCATGGCTACATCTGTTTTCAAGCACAGGAACTACTGGGTTCTTCGCAAAAAGAAAATACCTCCTTGATTTAGCACATTGGTCCTGACAATATAGCAGGCTTTACTCCTATAGAGAAAAACACCCTATCTTTCCTCCCTAAAGCCTCCCTCAAGCAAATTCAGTGTAAGAGATGGAAAGGTATTAACTTTGATTCACTGAGTAATATTGCTAGATTAATTGCAAGCAGAACATTGATGGAATGCAAATAACCTTTCAAAAGCTTCATCACAGAGTTTTCATCAGTTCTTTTTGAGGCAGGAGCAGGAATAGTGAGTATTAAGCAAAGAAATTTGAAACTGGGCCTGGAACATTTTAAAGAAAAAACCAAAGCAACTGCATGTCTAACACACAAATATGTGGGTTTAGCCAGCTTTCCTTCCCTGAGTCTCTTTTTTTTTTTACATCTTTTTCTTTGTAATCTTGGGAACTGTCTATTCTAGCCAAACTGAACTCTTACAATGGGTCTATTATTATGGTAGCGGAACACTTCTGTGTAACCATTCAAACCATATGGGAAATTATGCACTAAAAGGAGCGTTTCAAAGAGGTTAGATTTGAAAATAAAAATGAAACTAAGGAAGAGGGAGGGGAAAGCATTCTCAACAGCAGGATGAATTTGCAAACCATCCTTTTAGATGTCCTTCATTGAGTTATCTATCTTTTTCCTATTTGATATCAGAAACATGTTGTCTTCATGGTATTTATAAGTGGGGAATTGCTAACAGCAATACAAAAAAGAAGCACAAATTGTCAAGTCACTGCCATTTCTGGGTTTTTCAATGCATCCTGTCTTCTCTCTGCTCAAAACCTTCTTTGGGGCAGGGAAGGTCTTGAACAGTTCTGAGACAATTTTTAAAGCTTAGTGAGGCCAATTACAACAATAGAAACCAAGCATTCCATTAATTACAGAACAGTTGTCTGAGCCAGCTGTCATTAGTCATTGTCAGTTGTCATTCTACATCAGCCATTTCAAACAAGCTCAAAAAAGACACTGCAGCATAGCAAGTAGGTGAAAAGCTGCAAAAAAAGAGGATCTGATGGAACTTTCACACTTCCACAGCTTTCAAAGCCAAGCAAAATTCTTTGACATGCAACCTAAATCCCCAATCCCAACTACAGTTAAGGAGAACCAGGTGTCCAAATTACTTAGCTGATTTAGAAAAACTCAGCAGAAACTTTGTCTGACTCTTGATTTGGTAGAGGGAGCTTATTCAAACTCTAATGCACTTGCTTCTAGTATTTAGTGTTTGTGTGAGATCTAACATTCTCTGTCCTGGCCATTTTATTTGGACAATAATTCTGTTCAGGGAATTAAATTCTATCAACCTTGCATGGTTCAGAGAATACAGGATGAAGTCAGCAGCACAATATTCATGAGATACTTACTCATAAAACGTTGTCCAACCATTTTCATTGCTTTTAGTGGCAAGGAGACCAGAGTTGCCGTGGTACGTCATCATGGCCACTTCATGCCCCTGTGTTGTTACACTCTTGAGTGCACTGTTGGTACCAATTGTCACCCAGTAGACTTGGCCATCAGGCACTACCAGCCAGAGGGGCATCCCCGTGGAATCTCTTCGGATATTCACTAAGTTGCCATTATTGTCAGTGATCAGGGTTATATCTCCATCTCCGGAATAAGTGAAATTGTAAAGATAATCTCCGGTGGTAAGGCTCTGAGTATAAAGGTGCTTACCACTGGCATCAAACAAATAGAGTTCCTGGTCTATGGGTGAGGATAGCTCATATAGATTTTGCGTGTTGAGGAATGGTTTGTTTTTCCGAATAAAGCGGATTCGGATATTTCCAAGATCAGCGACATACAGCTCTCCATCTGCACACACCGCAAGGGAGGATGGCGCATTGAGTTTGGCATCCTTGGCATAGCCATCATCCCCTGAGAAGCAGTCACAGTTAGCATCGTTCTTGCAGTCACAGCTGCTTGGTGCTCCAGCAACAAGAGAAATCTCTCCATTGGTGGTGACCTGCCTGATGCGGTTGATCTTTTTCTCATCGGTCTCGGCAATATATAGGACCCCATTATGTGAGACGGCCAGGGCAGTAGCAGATTCCAGGGTGGCGTGGATTGCCACCTTGCTAAGGAGAAAGTGATCCATGCCCGGCACCTGGCAATGCATGGGCCTCCCCGCCACAATGCGTACTTGGTGGTTCTCAGATATCTGTAACACAACGTTATTGTCGAGCACATACAGCGAATTATCCATCGGATTGACTGCCAGATCCGTGGGCCATTCTAGGCGAACCTTAATGGTAAAACAACACAAGGAAACTATTATAGCAAGACCTTTTTTTGCTGCATGATTGCTATAAATTAATCACAATGAGGATGCTTCAACATGGATTAAAGGGAGAAAGGGTAAAAGAAACATAACTAATTATTACTGCTTGATATGGTGGCCATAGAGGACACAACCCTGGTGTGAGTGTGGGGGCTGAGCTCCCAGTCACATGAAGTAGACACATGTGGATACCCACACCCTGCATTGCAGCAGTGGTGGGAGCAGGGTGATGGACAGAGGCAGAACCTCCTCAGCTCTTGCTCTGCACCATGGCTTCTCTCTGCTTCTCCACCTTGGTGTGAGGTGTTGAGGGCTGTGGGAAGGGGCATCAGTGCCCAGGGGATGCAGGACTCGATAAGAAGATCCAAAGATTCAAGGGGGATTTCTCCTCATCAAAAAATCCTACGTTTTTTGAGTTTAGGGAGCCTGGACCTGATAGTGGAGACCTGGGACTGGGAATTTTGTTGTGTGAAGTGCTATGAAATCAGTCAAACAAAAAAATGATCTTTTTACTAAAGGGTTTTCCAGACAAGCGGCCGAGCTCCTCTGGATAAATGATGAGGAGGGACAGACATAAAACTAGCAGCTGTGTCAGCATGTATGTATGCCTAAGTTATAACCAGCAATTGTCTTCTTGATGCTGCAAAAATGCAAAATAGCAATTCACAAGAAATTCAGGCAATTTCAATTCGTGGAACAAAATACTTGTGTCTTCACAGTGGTTTTCACATTTTTTTAGCATAATGGAAGAATGGGTTCCAGTAATGGAGCCATAGCACAGTTCTACACTGATAATCCACATACACAAACTGCAAATGTGTCTTGTAACACAAGTGAGTGAGCACTAGAAGGTCTCTATTTCTAGCTCTACTTCTGCAATACACTGTCTTTTCAAGTGAGTCTACTCTTTTAGTTGCCAAACCTAAGAAATGTTTACCAACAGAATTCAGGGTAATTTATTTTTTTATATAAAGAACTGTAAGGTGTGCATTTGTTTGATTATTTTATTTTACTTCAGGTTTATATAGAAAAAAAAAGTCAACGTCGTGCTGATGGGAACCAACCAGTGCTTAAATGTTTTCCTAATGGTGCACCTTCCCCATAGTAGAGGTGTGAGGGGTGATTGGAAACAAACAGCTGTGAAGAATGCTCCTGGTCACCTCCAGCCAGGCTTTTTAATAGATTTTCAAGTAGTTAGAAAAAAATAGCTATTCTGGTAGTATACTCCCTTTCAGTCAGCCAGGCATCTCTAACTTAGAGCAGATGAACTTGATATCTAGCAGTTAACCGAGAAGCTGGCCACTTTGTGCCATTCTCCCTGCACCCGTGTGTTTTTTTCTCTGTACCCAACCGCGTGATGTGCTGTGACTGAGAGCTCTGGGATCTGGGCACACTCCAGGCTGTGCAGTTCCTGGGTCTCCATTTCTTTGTTTCAAACCTTCCTCTCCCACCATCCATCTCAGTTGCTGCTTCTTCTCATTTGTCTGAGGTGACTAAGTTTGGGGGCGTATTTTGCATCTATAAGGTGGCAACCTAATTGGAGGAGGAGGAGTAGATGCCAGCAGGTTCGAGTCCAGCAAACCATCTCTCACTGATTTATTTAAAACCAAGAACAAGAAGAAACCAGGTAAGATCTAGAGGCAGGCAGGAGGTTCCTATTTTTAAAGCCTGTAGTTGAACATCTCTGCCACAGCCATGCTTTGATACTTCTATTCATGTTTAAATCCCTTTTAAATTTTTTTTTTTTTTTTTTTTTTTTTTTTTTAAAGAGCATCAGATGCAAGGTATTCATTCATTATGCCTTCTAATGACTGGGCTTGTGAAGCTTATTTTCATGGCTAAGCAGTGTGCTGAGCTCTGCCTAGTCTGATTCTCTGTTTGCAATATCTCCTTCCTTTTCTCAGCTCCTGGCCTATTTTAACCCTTCCTGTAGTAAAACATTATAGCCTGTGGTTTTCTCTTTAATAATGCATGCCTCCATCCCTTCCAGTGGTCTTTAAGCTCCGCAGCCTTGAGTTAGCATCAAGAGCAGAGTTTATTCTGAACTGACAAGGGAATTTTCAATTTCTTAAAAACCATTCCTTGTCAACATTGGCAGCTAAATATTTCATGTCCTCATGTCCCAGGGAGCCTCAGGGACCTGACAGGAAAGACCCTCCTAGCCACTGTAAATGATGAAAAGCTACTTCCCAAGCTGGGTTTTCTTTGCCTGGTTTGGGTTGTTTTGTTT